>MJUU01055402.1:10919-23489 GCA_002080025.1 Modiolus philippinarum | reverse complement strand
AACTTCACACACAGATGACACAAAAGATTAACTTTGTCGTCTGTTGTTGTGTTCATTCGTAGTTTCAAACCTTTTTACCGCTCGTCATTTTTTTTCAATCAATCCATATTTCCAATCAATATAAACTTTTGAATTTGAGTCATAAAAACAATCCCCCTTCCCCTATTAATGTAATTCCGTCGTGCTCCATAGTGGTTTGTCTCAATAATGCGGCAACGTTATAGCCATAGAGGCAAAAAATATAACGTCACAATGTTCTTTACTTTTATGTCCTTATCTGACCGAGAGGAGGTTCCAGGCATAGAACATCCCGATTTTTGAAAACAATACCTCTCTCCTGCAGAATAAATGCAAAAATTAAAAATAAGTGTAAAAATATTCCTCAAAACCACCCTTTTCCTGACACCTCGTTATAAACTACTAGGAATACTGGATCTGTTTGTCATTGATGCGTCAATATCAAATGACAAAGTCAGGTGTCTTCTAAGTTCGTATCCTGTGGGTTGTGTTTTAATATGTTTTATTATTATTATTATATTTTAAATCACGGCATATTCAAATCATCCAGTTTTTTCCCTCAATGTACTGTGGAATAACTTTTATTCGTGGACATCAATTTTCGTGGTTTTCATAAAAATTACTATTTCATGGGCACTTAAATCCGTGGTTTCGAATTCTATACATTAAAAACCCTATGGAAAAAAAATCATTTCGTTGAGAACTTAATTTTGTGGTATTAGAGAACTACGAAATCCACGAAAATTGGAACTCCATGAACAATAGTATTTTCACAGTATTGGAATCTATCGTGATATCGTGATAAAATAACAAGAAAATGTCTAGAGTAAAAAAGATTTTTAGTATGTCACGGACTTGCGTCGAGTGAACGAGATAATATCTCATGCATTCAGAGACTCTCAAGCAAACTGCTTTTATACATTCAAATACGCTCATTGACCTTCTATTTTCTTTTCATAATTTTGAGAAAAAAACTGTTTCTAATAATCTTTATTTCAATATGAAAATTTTAAAAATTCTCATCAACGAACCTCGTAATATTTGCCCCTCGCAGTACATAGTGGCTAAAAATTCAAATTGTACAAATGAGAAAATTTAAGTCAAAAGTACCGCTTATATATATAGTGTGATGACTTTAATATTGAATCGAGTTGTAAAATTACAAAAACAGGATAACAGCAAACACCTACAATGGCCAGGAACTACAATCACATGCCACAATTAACAAGCAAACTGCACCAGAAGAAAGACTTAATCATGACATATTTGAAGAACATTTTCTCTTTTTTCACAATGATTCTGATTATTTTAACAGTCTGCAATTCACACTGGAATTGCTGGACATATATTTAAAGATGACAACAAAACGACTGTTGTGACAAAGTGTGATTCTAATTGCTCATGTAGTTTCAGGGGAAAAGATCCTTGATTCTGTTTATCATTAGGGTCCAATGTCCAACTAAGATTTTATTTTTGCTGGCATTTAAAATCAAATAAAACAGATTACAACAAAACTAGATTAACATGCATATGTAACCCATCATTGTAAGAGTACAGACAAAAATGTCAATTACATCTTTTGTGAAATCCTTCTCTGTTATCGCTTTTTGTTTTATGACATTAACATTTAGAAACACTCATGAACAACCATTGCAGGGATCGGGCTTAAAAAACAAATTTGGTCGTTGTATTCATTTAGACAGTTTTATTACTATGACAACAACAAAATACAAATAATTATCCTTTTCAAACTTTTAATTATGGTACTTCTTATCTTTTTGTGGACATGTGACCTGTCTTCTTTGTCTTCGCCATTTGTTTTACATTCTAGAAGCTCAATGTTTTTTCCAGTCATAAACTGAAAGAATTTGTTTTCATTGTACTAACACATTAAAATGCCAGGTAAATCTGTTGTGATGTTTTTGTTCCTCAGAGGTATTCTGGTGTTCCTTGAAGTTGTTGTTGTGTCGTCAAAAGTGTCTTTTGTTGTCATCGTCGTCGTGGTTTTCTTCATTAAACTCTTTACCAAAATATATTGTTTTTTCTTACTGTAATAAGTTCCACTTCAAAAACAGATGACACAAAAGAACCTTTAACTTTGTCCTGTGTTGTTGTGTTCATTCGTAGTTTGCACACCTTTTTACCGCTCATCATTTCTTTTCAAACAATCTATGTTTCTAATAAATATAAACTTCGGCATTTGAGGCATGAAAACAATTCCCCCTTCTCCCATAAATGTAATTCCGTCGTGCTTTGTAGGGATTTGTCTCAATAATGCGGCAACGTTATAGTCATAGAAGCAAAAAATAGCGTCACAATATTCTTTACTTTTACGTCTGATCAAGAGGAGGTTCCGGGAATAGAACATCCCGATTTCTTAAAAAAAAAACCTCTTTCGTGCAGAATAAAGGATAACAATGAAAAAAAATGTAAAAAATATTCCTCCAAACCACTCTTTTCCTTGAACCTCGTTTTAATCTACTAGAAATACTGGATTCGTCTGTCACTGAAGCATCAATATTCAATGACACAAAGTCAGCATGGCGAAATGAAACAAATCTAGACCTGATCAAGTGTAACAACACAATATCTTTAACCGGAAAATTCTTAAATTCATAACTTTTTTTACATGAAGCTTTTCGATTTTTATTGTTTTGCATGAATTTATATTATCCAGATATAAATGTGACTGCGATGTCATAGGTAGGTGTCGTATATGTTCGTTTCCTGCGGATGGTATGAAATTAATGTTGTTTTTTTTCTATTATATTTTAATTGATTGATTGATTGAATATTGTTTAACGTCTACTCAGCAATATTTCAGCTATATCAAGACGAGAACAAGTTTGTTAATAATCACTTTAGGGTATGGAAAGGGCCATGGGACGGGAAATTCTGACTGCCACTGGAAAAAAGTGTGAAATCGAAAAGGGCGGGGATCTATTAAGCCTTGTAGCCGATCACCTACGGACCACTCAAAAGAGCTTGCTACAAGGGTTCAACGTGCAGGAAGCGTAGCATTTCTTCCAACACGTGGACCTGGGTTTACATCCCATCCGAAAGATGGGTTGTGTATTTATTCATCCCGCACAACCACGGAATGGGTCCTATTTCTATATCCCGGGGTTCCCTCGGGGTCAGCCCCGTTTAGGAGGGGTCATACCCCGCAAGCCGGAGATACTAGGTCTTATTTCTATATCCCGGGGTTCCCTCGGGGTTATATTTCAATCATGGTATATTTAAGACATTTTATTTTCCTTCCTTGTATTGGAATCTATTTTGATAAAATAACAAGTAAATTGTGTCGGGTAAAAAGATTATTAGTATGTTGAGAACTTGCGTCGAGCGAACGAGATAATATCTCAATATGAAAAAGACAGGAAATGGGGTAAATGTTAAGGAGACAACATCCCATCTCCAGGCCTCATTAACCTAAAACAAAGCATCTAGGGTCACCGTACGGTCTCTAACACAGTGAGGAACCTTACACCATATAGCAAGCCCTAAATGGCCCCAAAAAGGGGGTAGAAAAGTGAATAAATCAATGGAAAGAAACGACATCCAATAACCAAAATATCAAGTGCATTCAGTGCCTCTCAAGCAAACTGCTTTTGTCCATTCAAATACGCTCATTGACCCTCTACTTTGTTTTCATTTAAAAAAAAAACAAAAGCAAAAAACATGAAAGATTTAAAGAACTTTGGACTATTATTTTTTACCATGTTTATTTAGTAGAAACCCGTCCTTGATAGAATTAATTTACCTAAACAAGATTCAGATAAAATCATTAAACTACAGAAGAGAGCTGCAAGGATTATTCTTGATTGATTGATTAGTTAGAGTTTAACGTCCAATGAGCAATATTTCAGCTATATCAGGACGAGAACAAGTTAATCAATTCAAAACAAATTGTAAGTAAAAGAAGAAAGAAATAAAGGTGGAAGGGGCAACCGGGGAAACGACTTTTGATTGCCACTGGAAAAGGGGAGAAATGGGTAGGGGCAGGAAATTTAGCCTTCTATACGACACCCAGTGCGTCTGCTCTCTTTAGAGAAATATAGAAGGGGTCTTTATACTGCATGGAGCGTGGCGTTTCTCCACACAGTTTGGCTACAATGGTTCGCGGTCAGGCTTTCCGTATTATGACCTGACTACCCCGCATAGACATGGCATTCCCCTATCCACCAACTGGGGACGCGCCAGGCAGCTCTGTAGCCGGAGCCCCTGAAAACCGATCCAGTTTCCGGGCCTCTGTAAGAAGACTCATACTCCAAGCTCAGAGAATGCTGCGGGTCTATTCATAAGCCGGGGTCGCGCACGGCGGCTGATAAGTTGGAGCGCAACATGTAGAAAATTGCCTTTAATTTGACGAACAAAGTTCCATAAATCTTGCAAGAATAATCAAAATTTCACGAAAAAGTATACAGATCTTTAGGCTATCATTGCCAATACCTCTACAAATTTTGGAGTGAATCGACAGGGCATTCCCCTATCCACCACCTGGGGACGCGCCCGGCAGCTCTGTAGCCAAAGCCCCTGAAAACCTATTGTGATATTTCAGTATCCTCACAATTTATGTTCACTTCTTTGAAAGGTTTCCCTTTCACGACCGGGTAAAAATCAGAAAGCTATAATTTTAATATAAGAAATTCTTAGTGAAATGGTACCTGATGAATTGAGGCCGAAAAATGACATTTTAAATACTTACAGCTTAAATTCTCAATCCAAAATACAATTTGTTAATACCGAGACCAAATACAAATTTTTACAAAAATCATTTCATTATTCTGCTTATACATTATGGAACAAATCACCAACCGATTTAAAAATATCTAAAAGCTTAGACATATTTAAGAAAAATGTTTCAACTATTTTTGTCTACTTCTTAATGATCTATTTATATATTAATTATTGTTTGTTTTATGTGTATGCCATACTAAATATTGTTTTATATATTTATTAATTGTTGTAACTATGTTGATATTTAGGAACCCCAATGAAAATTAGACAATGTCTTATTGCGTTACCCTCTTCAAATAAAGTTAATATTATAATTATTATTATCATTATAGCTGTAATGCTGATCAGTAAGTGTAATATGCTTTTAGAAGCAACAATATTTTTCCTGGGCCTTGCTCGAGTGAAAGTTGCACACCGGGTATCCCGACAATGACCCGAACATAGTTGACACTAAGAGCGTAGGCAAATGTTTATTTCATATAAAAAATTTGAAATTCTCATCAATGAATCTCGTAGTATTTGCCCTTCGCAGTTCGTATTGGTCGAAAATTCAAATTTGACAAATGAGAAGACAAAAGTACTCCCTCGCATTTAGAATGTGCGAGTGGGAGTCAGATTCCGATAAAAAGCCCGAAAATCCAATTCAAAATATTGCAATAAGTAGAAGTTAAGAAAAAAAAAGACAAAAACAAAAAATTAAAAATTAAAGCAAAAAACAAAAAAAATCAAACAAACAAACAAAATCAAACACACAAAACAAAAAACCTAACGGTGAAGTCGAATTTATTTAAACAGAATAAGCAACAGCCCTGGAAATACTTCATGTTGCTGGTCCAAAAACCGATTATATTTGGAATTTTGCAATATCTAATTTTACAAAATTTTGTTCAAAACAAAGGAGTATCTCCCTCTCGCATAGCTCTGTCCTTAGCTGGTTTTGGCTTTACTTTTTAGACCCTATTTTTAATTTGTCCTCGGTCAGATTTTACACATATTTCGATATATGTATTTCAAAATGTTTTGATTTGATCTGCACTGAAGAGACATAAGTTGTCGAAATGCACATATGCAGAATATAAATTAAGAGTAATTTCGGTATTTTGTTATTTATTACCTCTGGGTCGATGCCTCTGCTGGTGGACTGGAAGTCCCCGAGGGTATTCCCCCACCCAGTAGTCAAGTACTTCGGTGCTGGCCCGGAAACCGATTTATTTGGAAACTTGCAATATCTAATTTAACAAAATTTTGTTCAAACTAACGAGTATCTCCCCCTCGCATAGCTCTGTCATTAGCTTGTTTTAGCTTTACTTTTAGACCTCATATGTAATTTGTTCTGTCAGATTTTATACATATTTCGATATATGGATTTCCAAATGTTTTGGCTTGATCTGCACTGAAGAGACATAAGTTGCAGAAATGCGCATATGCAGAATATAAATTAACAGTAATTTCGGTATTTTGTTATGCATACGGTATTGGAACAGAATTAAGTCCCCGAAATTAAAATCAACACCAAGCTATAAACTCACCAGTGAAGATGTTAATTGTGACAAACCGAGGATATCAGCGTCACTTATGACACGGCTTAAACCGAAATTAAACAAATGTCTAAGTAATGTTTTACTATTCATCAGTGTGACAAATTGTCAAAGTTATTATTTCCTATTCATCAGTGTGACATCACACCTTATTACATGTAGGGATCAGACATTACCTATAGTCCAAGTTAACTTGGGGAACAGTCATGAGAACAGTCATAATTTAACTTGAAGTTAACTTTTAGCAGTCATACAATCCTGACTGCTTTGACCAGTCATAGAGTCCTGGATGCTCTGACCAGTTATAGAGCCTTGATAGCTATAACCTGTCATAGAATCCTGACTGTACTGACCTGTCATACAGCCCT
Organism: Modiolus philippinarum; assembly: GCA_002080025.1. Lineage (NCBI taxonomy): Eukaryota > Metazoa > Mollusca > Bivalvia > Mytilida > Modiolidae > Modiolus > Modiolus philippinarum. The sequence goes on along the minus strand of MJUU01055402.1, from coordinate 16,825 downwards.
GGTTGCTCTTACCAGTCATAGAGCACTGACCGCTCTAACATGTCATAGAATCCTGACTAGATAGAATTAATTGATCAAGAAGTAAGTCAAGTAAATTTCATTCAAAGTCGCTAAAAGTAAAGCAATACAGGAACTGTATATACTCTAAATTCACTAACATAAAATCAGACAGGGCTTTATGACAGGTCAGAACAGTCAGTATTCAATGACCAGAACAGGTCAGAGCCGTCAGAGCTCTACGACCAGAACAGTTCAGCGCATTCAGGGCTCTAGAACAGTTCTAAAGTAGAGTTAGAGTAGTGTTTATGACTGCTCTATAACTACTCTATTACTCTATTTTATTGACCCGACTGGTCACGGGTCAATTATATCGGGATTATTCGTTTTAATCATGCCTACAAGACAGAGAAATTTAACCTGTTCAATAAATTTGAGTAATAAGTGAACTTGAAAACGGTCACAAGTTGGCTTAGAGGACTTTTTTATGACTGGTTCAAGTAAACTTGGCGAGATAAGTCTGAACCTTACTGAGTTAGGTAAGTGTGCATTTCGTTTTCCATGATTATTATGGGGTTTATTGGTAATTATTTGATTACCATGTGTATATTGCAGTGATTGTTTGATATTCAGACCCCGTCCTGAATATTTGATTACAATATGATATTTTTTTCAATTTTTAGTATAATAAAAAAAAATACTGTTTATATGTTCAAACGTTATCATTACTTGATAACCTAAGTAATTGGATGTCACTCTCGGCGTTAAATTTGTCTCAAATATTTGTAATACAGTGGATCGGCGGATCAAGCCTTCGGAAAACTGGACTCCTAAAGAGTTCAGGAAAAAAAGAAGTGTCAAATTCTTTTTTCAAGTTTTCATGTATTATAGTCAAAATTCTGCACGAAATTAAAAATAAATTGAAGAAAAAGGGNTATGTTTTTTAACATTTTTCACATCTGTTTTACTTGTATAAAGCTATATGGTTTTATATTAATATTTTATGTATTTATTAAAATTGTTGAATAAACCCAACAGTTCTCGCCACAATATAGCTGAAATATTGCTGAAGTTGGCGTAAAACACCAATCAATCAATCAATCAATCGGAAAACTGGACTCCTAAAGAGTTCAGGAAAAAAAGAAGTGTCAATTCTTTTTTCAAGTTTTCATGTATTATAGTCAAAATTCTGCACGAAATTAAAAATAAATTGAAGAAAAAGGGGGTTTCAATCCTCAGAACCCCCTCAATGTTCTCTGTTTTGTTCTAATTATGTTTTTATATGATTATGTGTTTGTAGGGGATGGGGTGTGGGAAGTTTGTTTTGTCGACACAGGGAATACACATATTCATTCATATTTTTGGCGAACTACAGAGGAATACTTTGCGCGTTGACATATATGAAGATTGAGGTGAATATCTATTGGTTTTATTGATTTTTTAATTATTAATACGTAGAATAGTAAACGGCAGTCAGCGATACTCTCATAGGTTTGAAGATAACACACACTGTATTTAAAAATAAATACATAATGAAAGTGCTCTTTTTCAGTAACCAGTCCTGTGTATATTGTTTGTTACATGTAACTATCGAACTACACGAAAGAAAAGTATTGTCTCGTGTGTTCCTTAATATACTTACTACCGAGGTGCACGAAAGGACAAAAATGAAATCAATGATATTTATTTTCTTTTATGAGGTAATAAGTGGTTATTATATCGTAGTTACCATTTCAGGTGCACAAACTGTCATACTCTGGACCATTAGGCGGATAACAAAAATGGGTATTTCTGTATTACCGAATGAAAAGGGTAAATTTAAAAAGTGAAAAAATAACAAAGAATACCGTGAAGATAAAACAGTTACTACTGTTCATTCGATGTTTAGAAACGAAAATAGCAGAACTAGATGGGAGTTATTAATTAATTGATTGGTGAACAAGTTGATCAATTCAAAAAAGTAATCAAATGAAGAAAGTTGGAAGGGACAACTCGGGCAACGAGTTTTGACTGCCACTGGAAAAGGAAAGAAATGGGTAGGGGCAGGAAATTTAGCCTTCTATAAGACGCCCAGTGCGTCTACTTTCCTTACAGAAATACAGAAGGGGTCCTTATACTGCATAAAGCGTGGCGTTTATCCACACACTTTGGCGACAATGGCTCAGGCTTTCCGTATTATGACCTGACTACCCTGCACGGACAGAGCATCCCCTATCCACTAACGGGACGCTTCTAGGAGCTCTGTAGCCGGAACCCCTGAAAACAGATTTGGGTGCCGAGGGAAGTTAATAAAATAAATTCATACATACATGTATGAAGCAAAAATATCTAATTCTTTCGCAAAAGTAATAGAAGAAAAGATCACGACGAAAAATGTACAAACAAGCATTCGTCTTGATAATTTAATGGACTGTCGGTCGGTTACGAAACAAAATTCATTCTGTACACTAGAACGGTGGTCATCTCATTAGTAAAAGGTGACATAAATAAAATAAAATCAACAAATATCCGAACCGGACTTGTATCGGTGTTAAGGCCAAAAAAAAATATATGTGTGTTTCCGGTTACAAGGTATTTGAAAATAGGGTCGGTAGGTCGGCAAAAAGTTTTTTTTTTTTTTTTTTTTTTTTTTTTGCTTCGTATTTTTCGTCCGTTGCACTGTATGTTTGTCATTGCCGTATTTCCGGTGTTTAGTCATACCGCTAAAACAGGAAGTGTAAATCAGACGAGTAAAAATGGCGGATTTGAAGACAGGAGTCGGGAATCCTGTTGATTTTAACGATTCTACGTGCATTTTCTGATGAATAATGCTAGCGGTTGTGGAAAAAGACTCATCTGAGTGGTGTTGCTTCCAACAAAATGGAAGACTACCGCAAAAACGATCGAGGTCACACAAGAACATTTTGAAGTATGGAAAAAAGTAGGGTCGGAAGAAAAAATTAGGGTCGGTCGGGTAACCGGAAACACACATATTTTTTTTTTTTTTGGCCTAAAGTACGTACCCCACTTTTGGCAATATTGAACTGCAATTTGAAGCTTTTTCTACTTTTATTTGTAGAGCAGAAGTATACTACTCAGCAGTGGCACATATTCCTTGTACTATGTTGCCATTTCCTTGATATCTCAAATTGCATCAAATTAAGCACGAGCATGTGAACTTCAACAAATATCAATTACGCGATGCACTGGTTCTTTAGAGGATAAGCGTAACTTGCTACTCATAAGCTATATGGCAAACTGCCTATCTGAACTACTATCCAAGATTTATCAACTATTTAATGTTATATACTGTCTATGAGAACAATAGAAGGTTTATGGTGTCCCGAGACCGACGCGAAGCGGATGAAATAGATGGTGTCAAGAGGAACCATAAACTTCGTTTGTTCAAATAGCCAACATATAAGTGCTTTATTGTATAATATCTAACATTTTTTTTGAATACCGAAAATCAACTGAAAAAGAAATCAAAAAAGTGATTTCATTTTTTTCCTTTATACACAACGCGATTAAAACTTTCACTCATTCGGAACTGACACGCCCATTGACCAATGAACATCGTCACTGAAAAGTCGGCGAAAAGTCATCACAATCCTATTTACTAACCGGTTAACCGGAACTTTTTACCGGTCTTTGATATATTTACCGGTAAAAAGTGCTATTCTGAACACGGGAAAGAAATATAATTTTCATGAATATAGATTTTACATAGAAAAATATAGGGAAGGTGTAATAAATTTCTTTGTCTTTATATGCCGGAACACTAAATATACAATACCTTCATTCATGTGTCAATCCATCTCTTGGTGAGTTTGTGAATTGTTGACGTTAAAACACTACAGATGTCGAGTTTCGGCTCAGGTGTTAATTGATATATCATGGCAACTGAAACATTGATTATTTTTTATTTTTTGTATTAATTAGATATAAATTAAGAAATATAAGAATAAAATTAGTATACTTATTCTCGAACATCGAATGTAAGATATTGGCCACAGTGAAAGGGCTGGGTTCACAGATAAGCACTGGTTTTAGACTTGTGCCCCATGAAAATTTTTGGTTCCGAACAAATGAAATCGTTTGAAAATATTGCACGCTGTTAAATGGATTTAAATAGCGAATTGAAAGACTAAAAATACATATTTTTCCTTTGAATGCACAGGTCTCAAAGGCCATTTTTATCCCATAAACTATGAAATTTATACTCACAATTTATACTTTATAAAGTAACTTCTTTTTTCAAATAAAGATGTATGTTGTTGACAAAAGAAAATTAGATAAACATCCATCTTTTAAATTAATGTTTGATTGGAATCATGTAATATACTGGCCTCTCACTGATACTGCCGATGTCTGCTGAAATACATGAAGACTCTTTACCAAACCCTTCGGGAAGTTTTGAGTTTGATTTTTCTTCAGTAGTGCGACAGTGTTTTACCAGCAGACTAGATTCCTTGAGCTAGCCGGCAGTTTAGCGGCGAGCACTCTTTGACCCTTCTTTCAAAATTACGTTTTGTCTTATGCTTTTTCTGTTCCAAGATAGTGGTCATTGAGTTAGTAGTCTACCTGTTTTGGGTATTATTCGCGTGTTTATGATACTATAGGGTAACGGGATAGAGAAAGGGGAGGTTTGGGTACCCATAAACCGGTTTAACCCTACCACTGGCTTTTGCTGGTGCCGGTACCAAGTCCGGCTATCCCGTTTGTCTCTTGTATTCATTATTGTTTTTCTGGTGGAGTTTGCTTGTAAAACTGTGGCATGTGATTGTAGTTCCTGGCCATTGTAGGTGTTTGCTGTTTTCCTGTTTTTGTAATGCTTCATTCAAAGGAACCGTTTACCCGGAGCTGGTGGACTATTAGTCCAGGGGGTAATTTCCAACCAAGAAGTAAGTACTTAGGTGATGACCGGAAAACCTATTTTATCTGCCAATATCTAAATTAAGGAAAAGTTTGTTTAAAACTAAGTAGTATGTCTCCCTCCTACATTGCTCTGTCATTAGCTGGTTTTGCTTTCCTTTTAGATCCTTTTGGTTGTGTGCTCTATCAGGTTTCATCTTTTAAGTTATGTGCTCTTTTAGATTTTACAATTTTTTGTTAAATGGTTCATTTACTCCATATCCTTTCGTTTAATATTTAATACAGGAGTTTGTCTTTTAATGCAGTGTGAAGTTGGTAAAACAATTCATTGTGTTGAGATGTATGGTCTATTTTTCTAAGATATGGTGTACTTGTACATGAGATTATATCTCATCTGTAAACTTTGTTTATAACTATTATCTAAATATGAAACATGGGGTTTAATTCTGTCCACCGTGGTTTTGTCCTTAGCTATATTTGATATAACTGATTATTTTTATTTTGTTTGGTTTTATGCATTTTAAACATTTTTTTTGAAATTGTGGCTTTTCTATGTTTGAGTTCTTGTGCTGATGATGAGTTAGTTAGTTTTCGAAATGGCCATAAACGTAATTGAAATTATTGCAATTTGAGTTGGCGTCTGTGTTATGGTCTCATGTTCATTTATTCCATATCCTTTTGTAAATATGAAGCATAAAAAAATGGGGTTAAATCGACCCAAAAACAAAGCATCTAGGTCTCACCGTGCGGTATTCAACACGGCGAGGAACCTGACATCACATAGCAAGCTCTAAGTGGTCTATGTGGTATATACATGAAATCTTTATTCTAAACTCCTCACAGGAAGGGATCGTGGTGGAAGCTGTGTACTGAGGGTACATAACTTACTTTCTCAGTTGGTGATGGGTCTGGAGCTGGCATGTCAGTTAACTGTTAGTAGTCTCTTGTGATTTCATGTTTTTGTCCGTATATTTAGTTCTTTCAGTTTCATTTTTCACAATTGACTCAGTCCTGTTGCCAACTGCATTTTACTGTTGTTACGATTGTTTTTTTTT
>MJUU01055402.1:0-10679 GCA_002080025.1 Modiolus philippinarum | reverse complement strand
TTGTTATTACTCCCCTTTGGGTCGTTGTCTCTTTGACACATTCCCCGTTTCCCTTCTTTTTTCTATTCCAAATATTTTGGTTTTATCTGCACTTAAGAGACATAAGTTGTCGAAATGGCCATATGCAGAAACCAAATTTGTTATTTACAAAATCAAAAGACTTGCTCACGGAGAAATGAATTATTACATCCAACCTTGGTATCTATTGCCAACATAAAAATGCTGAAGACTCGGATTTTGTCCTTTATTGACAGTTATTAACGGCGAAGAAACTATAGTTGTCCCGGTAATGTGTGCTGCCACTTCCTGAAAGAAAATACTATGGGAGAAATAGCGTAAAAGTTTGAACAAGCTTTTCATACCGCTAATTTAATGTACGCAACACCTTGTGAACTTGAATCCAAAGGTGTTCAAACTGTTATGTAGATCTACTGGGACAAAAATGTCTGAAGAAAATACAGTATGAAAATTCATGCCAAAACCAATAAACAGCTGCTCCAAGTAGCATGATACGCCCGTCATCATTTTTCAAAACTTTAAGTGACTTAGGAAAGGGGTTCTCGATTCAGAAGCACATATTAAATCTGCAAAGTTTGAAGTGAGCTGATCAAAGTACTTATCAGTTGGTTGATTGAATAGTTAGAGTTTAACGTCCAATGAGCAATATTTCAGATATATCTGGAAGAGGACAAGTTAATCAATGCAAAAATTGTAAGAAATAAAGGTGGAAGGGACAACCGGGGTAACGACTTTTGCTTGCCACTGGAAAATGGGAGAAATGGGTAGGGGCAGGAAATTTAAACTTCCATACGACACCTAGTGTGTCTGCTCTCTTTATAGAGAAATATAGAAGGGGTCTTTATACAGCATGGAGCGTGGCGTTTCCCCAAACAGTTTGGCTACAATGGTTCGCGGTCAGGCTTTCCGTATTATGACCCGACTACCCCGCATAGACAGGGCATTCCCCTATATATGTATCCACCAACTGGGGACGCGCTCGGCAGCTCTGTAACCGGAGCCCCTGAAAACCGATTCATGTGCCGGGCACAATTTTTGCTCATGTTGTTCTATTAGCAAAGCTCTTCAAAACAAAAGGCAGGCGTATTTAATTCTTATTATAAAATTTCTGACACTCGTAGTCCCTTAAGTAAATTCTATGGTATAAACTTTCTTTATCATAGGGAGTAGTGGAACTAATATTTTACCTACATGGAAATCCCAATGCCATTTTCCCATTTTGCGATAAAGAAAGTTCCATGCATTTTCAGTGACCATTGTAATGATTATGAGAGCAATGATATTTAGAAAAATATGATATGGGTGGTAAATTAGATACTAAAATTTATGATAAAAGGGACGATTTTTCTTTTCCGATAGTTAATTATTCATTTCTGGATGGTGATGTTCCATTAGCGCCAACATATGGTGTTTACATATCTCAACTTGTTCGATTTGCTCGAGTATGTAATATCGTTTGCGATTTTAATTCAATTTATTTATTAGCAACTTCATGCCCAATTATGGGCTAATGGCTACAAAATTAATAAAGTACACAAATACATGAACAAACATAATCAACTAACCCCTGTCCTCAGTGCAATTGACTGTGTTAAAAAGGAGCGCAATTGACTGTTTTAAAAAGGAGCCTAGCAATTGTACTTGTTCTTTTGTATCTGGGTTTCGAATTTTTTTAAGTTTTGAGGTTGAAGTTTCATCAGTTTCAAAATTAAAATTTGAAAAGAACTGAGGTCTTATAATTTGGTTTGTTGTACATTCAAAAATAAAATGTGCCTCGTCTTCAACTTTGTTACAGAAGTTACAAAATCGCTGTTCTCTGGGAATGTTCTTATATCTTCCAGATTCAATTTGTAATACATGATCACTTATTCTAAATTTACAAATTAACCTTCTAATTTCAGGGTTTAAACAATATCAGTAATTTTCAAAGTTATAGTCGTTTTTAATTGCTTTAAATAGTTGAAGTTTACTTTTTTATCTAAATTGATAATTTTTTCTTCATATTTATTTTTAAAGAAATTGCTAGTCTCCTTTTTTCTTGGTTTTAGTACGTCTAGATTTGAAATAATCATTTTCACAATTATTAATATTAAGGTAGATCGACACTAATACACGGCGCATTCGATTGGCGCATTTGTGAAACACGAGTCAGATGCGGAATTGACTTGATTTTCAAGCCGGAATATTCCTGTATTGGCCTTTTCATTGTGACGTCATAGTAGATTGGCATACACTTTCCCGCGAATTAGCTCCCTTTTCCCGTAAATATGGTCTATTTCGTAAACTATATAAAATAACTTTCTTAATCGAACGGTGACATGTAGATTTTTTCAGCGTAACAGATAGCTTAAGTGTATATCTGTGAAATATCAAAAAATAAAAAAATTCTGTCTGATATTTATTTAATTTGAAAGATAAACATTAAGCATGTTCTCAGAGTTTCCTATATATTCTTTGTAAATATTGCTGAAAAATACTGAATTTGGCCTGATTTTCAAAGCCAGATAACAGGAAAAGATGATCGGTGACATATCATTTTTATTTTATTGGTTAAGACCTACAAAATATCTTAAAAGAAAAAAATTCTGTCTGATATTTTTATTAGGATCGAACTACCTTAAGTTCTTCTCTAATATGATTGATTGAATAGTGTTTAACGTCTACTCAGCAAAATAATCATTTTCACAATTATTAATATTATAAACATTAAGTTCTTCTCTAATATGATTGATTGAATAATGTTTAACGTCTACTCAGCAATATTTCAGCTATATCAAGACGAGAACAAGTTTGTTAATAAATAATCACTTTGGGGTATGGAAAGGGCCATGGGACGGGAAATTCTGACTGCCACTGGAAAAGTAGGGTGAAATCGTCAAGGGCGGGGAATTTAGCCTTGTAGCCGATCACCTACGGACCACCCCAAAAGAGCTTGCTACAAGGGTTCTTTAACGTGCAGCAAGTGTGGCGTTTCTTCCAGCACGTGGACCTGAGTTTACATCCCATCCGAAAGATGGGTTGTGTATTTATCATTCCCGTACAACCACTGAATGGGTCCTATTTCTATATCCCGGGACCCTCGGGGTCAGCCTCCGTTTAGGAGGGGTCACAACCCGCAAGCCGGAGATACTAGGTCCTATTTCTATATCTCGGGGTTCCCTCGGGGGTCCTCTGTTAGGAAGACTCATACTCCAAGCTCAGAGGATGCTGCGGGCCTATTCATAAGCCGGGACCGCGCACAGCGGCTTCTCTAACATGATTTATACATGTATACCATGAATAAATACCATTTGAATCCATCATTTTTGACACATTATAAAACTCTTTAAGAATAAGATTTGTCTTTGTATTAAATATTCTCTCTTTATATAGAAGTGACTAATCTATTGGGTATCTACCAAGTTCTGCTTTTGTGGCTAAATTGCTTACACATTTTTTTTACTCCAAGAGTATATTTACAAAATTTGGTATGAACTCCATCAATAATGGATCTATCTATGTAGTGAAAATAATCAGGATTTTTATTGTTTATTTTGGCACGACGATCTAAATTGAATAAGTCCATAGATATCCATATACCAAACTTCACTATTGAAAGTTAAAATTGGTCGGACAATAGAATCAAAATATGACAAGCTAAGTTAGCGGGCATATCATTCATATTACTTGTATAACTTGTAATTGAATACATTGCTTTCTGAGCTAGTTGTTTTGCAGGTGAAGTCAAGTTTCCATTTTTAGATATCAAATAACCTAGAAATTTAAATTTATTAACAGACTCAATAGTTTCATTTTTATATGTAAATGTAGCATTTTCTTTTATTCTATTGGAGCTTAGTATCATTGTTTTAGTCTTTTTACAATTTACACTTAGCTGCAACTTGTTACAGTATTAGGCTAATTTATTAAGGCTATTTGGAAGGCCCTCTTTACTTTCAGATAATAGAACTAAGTCATCTGCAAAAAACAAACTTCCAATTTTTGAAGTTTCTTAAATTAGAGGAAAACTAGTATTTTGAAAAAAAATATTTCAGATATATCATTTATAAAAATGTTAAAAAGACTAGAACTCAGAGAATCCACTTGTCTGATTCCTCTGTTAATATTAAAATACTTGAGTGTTCATTATCTATTTTAATTGTAGAATAAGTATTGGTGTACATTTTCTTTAATTATATTGAACATCTTTTTTCAAATTCTATTTCGTAATAATTTGTAAAACAGAGCCTTTCTCCATACAGAGTCAAATGCTTGGCGTAAGTCTACAAAGCATGCGTTAACAGGTTTTTTGTTGAGAGAAAAATATTTATTGATTAACGTTTTAAAAACAAAAACACTATCTGTTGTCCTGTAGTTTGGTCGGAAACCAAAAGTACCTGACTAAATTTATCTTGCATATGAGTAGAAATATTTTACGAAAGGATATGGAGTAAATGAACACGAGACCATAACACATATGTCAGCTCCAACTGCAATAATTTTAATGAGCTGTATGGCCATTTCGGAAATTTATTCCTCATCAGTAGCACTAGAACCCAAACAAAGGAAATAAAAAAATGTTTACAATGCATAAAACCAAACGAAATCCGAATAATCAGTAATATCAAATATAGCTTAGGACAAAACTACGATGGAGGGAGTTAATCCTTCGGTTTTAGAATTTACATAAAGTTAGATAATAATAATTAACAAAGTGTACACATGAGATATTATCTCATGTACAAGTACACCATATCTAAGAAAAATAAAGAGCATACATCTCTAGTCTTTTATTAACAACAGCACTGAAAATTTTTGACAGTGCATTCAAAAGAGAGATATCTCTATACTTGTTAGGATCATCATGCTCTCCAGATTTAAAAACTGGAGTAATAAATGCTTTGTTCCAGCTATCAGGATAACAGTCTGTATCTAAAATTAAGTTAAATAATTTTGTCACAGATTTAAGAGTAACTGGGCTACTTTATTTAATTATTTCATTTAATATTTGATCTGGTCCAGGAGATTTTCCGGTCTTTAACGAACTTATTATCTGTTTTACTTCAGATATTAAGATTGGACTGTCAGTAATTCCATCACGACAGGAGACATCTGTGTCTTCTAATAACTTTTCTATATAATTTTTAAATTCAATATTCTCATTTTTAAAATTACCTCGGTTTTGAAAGTGATCTATTAGCTGATCAGATTGATTGATTGATTGAATATTGTTTAACGTCTACTCAGCAATATTTCAGCTATATCAAGACGAGAACAAGTTTGTTGATAAATAATCACTTTGGGGTATGGAAATAGCCATGGGACGGGAAATTCTGACTGCCACTGGAAAAGTAGGGTGAAATCGTCAAGGGCGGGGAATTTAGCCTTGTTGCCGATCACCTACGGACCACCCCAAAGAGAGCTTGCTACAAGGGTTCTTTAACGTGCAGGAAGCGTGGCATTTCTTCCAACACGTGGACCTGAGTTTACATCCCATCCGAAAGATGGGTTGTGTATTTATTAATCTCGCACAACCACGGAATGGGTCCTATTTCTATATCCCGGGACCCTCGGGGTCAGCCTCCGTTTAGGAGGGGTCACACCCCGCAAGCCGGAGATACTGGGTCCTATTTCTATATCCCGGGGTTCCCTCGGGGTCCTCTGTTAGGATGGCTCATACTCCAAGCTCAGAGGATGCTGCGGGCCTATTCTTCAGCCGGGACCGCGCACGGCGGTTAGCTGATCAGTATCAAGTTCTAATCCACAAGAATTTTTATTTATTTTAGGTGAGTGTGATTTTAAAAGGTTCCAAAATTTTTGCGGGTCGGTCGAGTTGCAATTAAACAAATCTTTAACGAATTTCTGTTGATATTCATATTTTCTTCTTCGAGCTGCTTTTTTAACTCTTTCGCAGCAGAAAAATAATTATTTCGTTATGTTTTGTCAAAAGGTTTATTTCTTAATTGTTTACCGATATAATTTACTTTTGATTGAATATTTCGAAGTTCACTGTCAGACCAAGGCTTCTTGTGTGTAAATTTACGCTTGTTTTTCATAGGTACTTTAATAATACAAACTTTATTTGATATATCTTGAAATATTTCGCTTAAATTTTCAGTTGCTTTGTTTACTCCATCTGTCTTTTTTTCATAATTTTCTATTTCGAAACTAAGAATTTTGTTTTTGATTTCTTCTGTTTGTATGGCTTCTATCATTTTGTTTTTGACTCGAGTGTCCACTTATAAGCTTGACACTTATGAAAATTGGAAAAGTTTTTCTTCAATATATTATTTTTATCATACCCTTTACACTTCAATACATAATATATTTGTACATGGTCAGATAAGTAGTTCAAATCAGTTGTACAGAAAAATTGCACTGAGGACAGGATGTTTTTACTAACTATGGTATAATCAACAGCACTGCGTCCATTTACAATAAGACATGTATGAAAACCCAATGAATCGCCCAAATATCTACCATTAAGTATCCGTAGTCTTGAGGACATGCACATATTTAATAAGTTTTGACCTTGTTGGTTTGAGACTTTATCAAGATAATTTCTAGATATGTTATCATCATTATCATAATCAGAAGGAAGGAAATTTTGAAAAAATATCAGATATATCTGATTCATTTGCTATACAATCATAAGCACCACCTATTCGTGCATTAATTAATTATATTTAACCAAGAGGGGACAACTTAGAAATCTCATTTTCTAGATCTATCAAATCGTCATTCGCATGAACAGAGTTTTTTGGTGGGATATATACAACACATAAGTATAAATCCTTTTCTAGCCCCAAAAAAATTTTATCAAGTTTGAGCCATGCTCTATTTGATGAATCTGTTTCTTTTGATAAAAAGGAAATACCTTTGAAAATAGATTTTTTTATATAAATTATTATTCCACCACTATGTCTCTTAGATTTTTTGTGTTTTTTTTCTACATTTAGTTATAGAAATAAAACCTTCAATTTGGGTATTGTGACTTTCTCCTTTCCAGGTTTCTAATAAAATGTTTATATCTGCTGCATTTTCTTGAGAAAAAGTTCATCCGTATGCTTGTCCCCAAGACCATTAGATACTCCAAGACGAGATAGTAATATAGCTTTGGTTACTCATTACAGTAAAATAGTATAGAAATAATCAGAACTAGCATATAGCAGGCAGCTGTTTAATAATAATAACTGTATTCAGCATTTCAGTTCCCCCTTTTTTGTACTATTTAGTTATATTTTAGTTTATTTTCTCTATAAAGTTCAGAGAACAATTTTGTTCAGTACAAAATAAAATTTTCATTTTAATTTGTCACCATTTGTTTTGTCAGTTGTTATATTTCAATATATGTGTTTATTGACTAGATAACTAAATACCAAAGTATTGAGCAACCAAGTCATATTTTCAGTGATATCTAAGATTATAATAAACGGAATATTTTCATAACTGAAAAACTTTTACATCAGGGTTTTCGTTATCATTAACTAGTTAAAACCTTTACTAAATTTTATCATCGATATAAAGACTTAGCTCACAAATACAATGCAACTTGTAAACATCTAATCAAAGCTGGCATTCCACACCCCTTATTTTACGGTAATGTTTTATATAAAAGTGAAAAATACTTAGACTCGCCTAACAAACTTATGAAACTTTTAAATCGTCTAATTCATAAGGGTTGTAATTACGGTATTGTCGTCAAGTTATTACGTATGGCCTTCTTTGGTATTAACATTGATTTTTTATAGGGTCTTTGCATTTTAACTAAACACATTCTAAATTTCTAAAATCTGTATTGCATGGACACGGGTTATGTATTCCGGTATATGCATGAAATCATTATGCTAAACTCCTCACAGGAAGGGATCTTGGTGGAAGCTGTATACTTAGGGTGCATAACTTTGTCAGTTGGTAATGGGTCTGGAGCTGGCTTGTCAATTAACTGCTAGTAGTCTCTTGTGATTTAATGTTTATTACAAAAACAGGAAAACAGCAAACACCTACAATGGCCAGGAACTACAATCACATGCCACAATTTACAAGCAAACTGCACCAGAAAAACAATAATGAAAACAAGAGACAAACATAAATAACGATAGGAACTCGGGATAGCCGGACTTGGTACCGGCACCAGCAAAAGCCAGTGGTAGGGTTAAACCGGTTTATGGGTACCCAAACCTCCCCTTTCTCTATCCCGTTTCCCTATAGTATCATAAACACGCGAATAAAACCCAATACAGGTAGACTACTAACTCAATGACCAATATTTTGGAACAGAAAAAGCATAAGACAAAACGGAATTTTGAAAGAAGGATCAAAGAGTGATCGCCGCTAAACTGCCGGCTAGCTTAAGGAATCTAGTCTGCTGGTAAAACACTGTCGCACTACGGGAGAAAAATCAAATTCAAAACTTCCCGAAGGGTTTGGTAAAGAGTCTTCATGTATTTCAGCAGACATCGGCAGTATCAGTGAGAGGCCAGTATATATGTAAAGTCTTCAGGTCACTGGAATCCAAAGCCAATTTAACGGATTTGTTCAGAATATCTCGTCGATATCCACTATTACGTAAAGAATGTAAGTTACGTCCCAGTTTTTCTGGATTATTAATCAGTTTTTGACATTTTTTAACAACATTTCCATAAAATCGAGGATGAGAAATGCCCTTTGTTATTAGCTGTTTCCAAGTCACGTCATATCTAGATATCAAATGTTCATATCTTCTGTAAAACTTCTTAAAAGTATTTAATAATTTATGAAATCTGTAACCTTGTTGTAAAAGTTTGGATGTGAGAGTAAGGTTACGCTCATTAAAATCATCAAGGGTGGAACAAATGCGAGCGAATCGTACAAGTTGGGATATATACACCACGTAGGATGGAGCTAGGGGAACGTCGCCGTCAAGAAAGGGGAAATTAGTAATTGTAAAATCAAAATCATCCCTTTTATCATAAACTTTAGTTTTTATTTTACCAGAGTCAATGGTGATACTTAGATCCAGAAAAGGGCAATATTTAGAATCATTGTTTGCCTTATTTAGTCTCAGTTGTTGTGGGTAAATGGTGTCAACATAAGCCAAAAACTGGAGATTGTCAATAGTAAGGATATCGTCAATATACCTGCTATTATCATTGAAAATAGAAATAAGTTTATCACTATTTGGTACAGTTCCATTTTGTAGTTTTTTCATTAATTCCCGTTCGTAACAGAACAGAAAAAGGTCTGCAATGAGAGGTGCACAATTAGTACCCATGGCGATTCCAATGACCTGATGATAAACAATGGTGCCGAAACGAACATAAATGTTGTCTAGCAAGAGATTCAGTGCCTTAATCATATCATCACATGTCCAGGAGCAATAATTGTTGTAAGAGATATTGGAGAAGAATCCTTGCGTTTTGTTGCAGCAAATAAACTGAAGACCCGAAAATTTAAAAGACCATTTAATAAGTTCACCCAACTTAGATTTAATCAAATTATGCGGAAGGGTTGTATAAAGTGTAGAAAAATCATAACTGTCAATAGATGAAACTGGTCTATCTATAGATTGTAATTTATCTAAAACTTCAATAGAATTTTTTACACTCCAAAAGTAATTTACACCAGAGTTTTGATGTGTTTTCTCACAATAGTTTTTGACTAACTCCTTTATACAAGTGAGTGCACTGGTTAAATTGATGGACAAATTTGTGGTAGAACAATTACTTGAAGCCGAAATGAAACGATGTTTGTAGGGATTTTTTGTGAAGATTAGGAATCCAGTACATAGTAGGTAGGGTGTTATCTTTAGGTGGAACTTTGAGTGTTTCTGTATCCTTGTAATGTTGTGTGGTGAGCGTTTTCTCGTCATAATTTGTACGTTCAAAAGTGCTAGACTTTGCCAATTCGTTTTTTTGGACATCGATATAGTATTTTTTTCAGATGGAGGCAACGTTGTTTGAAGCTTTGTCGACAGGTGCAAACACATATTTCACACCAAGTTCTTTCAGTTTGGACTTAATTCTGTTAACAGACAGCTTAGGTGGTGACTCATAATAATTTTCTTTATAGAAATTAATTTTGTTGGTGACTTTACTAATGATTTTATCTTTAAACATATTAAGAGCATGTTTGTCTGCACTTTCTCGTTTGCACCATTTTATACAATAGTTGGTTACCGAGTAATAATGTCGAAACAAGCTTGCCAGTTTATTTTCGAAGGTGGTTGATATTTAGGCCCTTTTCTAAAGAATCGTCTAACTTCTTTGTCTACAATAATGCTCAAGTCCCCCGTAAATATATGCCCACAAGGGTCATAGCGATAAGGCGAAGTGGAACAGTCACGTTTATTTAGTTCTTAATGTAGTAATTTAGTTCTTTTCACTTTATGTTCGTTTATTTAGTTCTTTCACTTTCATTTTTCACAATTGACTATTGCCTATTGCCAACTGAATTTTACTGTTGTTACGATTGTTTTATTTTTATTTATCACATTGGCTATTGGGGGGGACAATAAAACTAGTTTAACCCAACCGCAGCAGGTTTGCGCCTTTCCTAAGTCAGGAAATTTATTAAGCCTTTGTGTGTCTTGTCTTTTTTCTAGTTAGTTTAATTTATGTGTATAGGAGTCTAGGATGATGTTTATTATGCTGAATTTGATTACTCTTTATTCAGGGGCGGACTCCGACCTGCCGTTGGGTGTG
>MJUU01055397.1:24011-34402 GCA_002080025.1 Modiolus philippinarum | reverse complement strand
CAAACTTGATCTTGATAGGAAAACAAATAACACAGAGAAACTTCCTGTCAGTGAAACAAACATACCTTCAGAAGGTGAAACAGAGAAATCTTCTGTCATCAAGCAAGATAAACATTCTGCTAGTGAAAAAGAAAAACATCTTGTCACTGATACAGAGAACACAAACATTTCTGAAACTGTCAAAACATGTAGGTGAATTACTCATTTACAGATATAAAAAATTTCTTTGATGCAAGACTTATTTTCTCATCCCCCTAAAAAAAAATGTTTCCCTCCAAACCTCTCCCCTGATGTATTAATGAAAGTATAAATTAGTGCATAGAACTTATTGAGCGCTTTCAAGAGGAAAAAAAAGGGGAAATCTTATTTAAATTCAAACTTTCACTCTATTATTGAGTAAAAGGGATTTGAAGAATGCTTCAATAGGGGACTTTTGAGTTAGTTGGTTGTCACTGGAAAGGTTCTTTTATTACACAAAAAAAAATCAGTACATTTTTACATCCATTTAGAAACACTAATTCTAATATGACTTCTCTGAAAAGCTTTGTGTCCAAACCCATGGTAAAATTGCTATATATTCAAGGCTGTTCCAATATTCATCACACGTAAACATGCAGTTGGAAAAAAGATAAAGATACCTATAAATCTTTCTACTTTCAGTTTTGTATTGTTAATCAGCTTTCAAGTCTACATAAAAATATTTTGATTCAAAAATATAAAATTTATGTATATTTTTACAGTTGTTGTAGCTAGTAACATGTTCAATTTTGGGAATGGCAATTATTTGCCTTTACCTAAGAGTGCTTCACTTCCAAAAAAGTCTCTTATTTGTCCTATAGACCTTTTTATTCACAAATTCATGGGTGTCGCCATTGCCGACTTCCGAATGAACTTGTTACCGGAAGGGTGTAACGTTCGTAACACCTCGGCATTTGTCGATGTATCGGTGTAAGGTTTAATGATACAGGTGTCATACTTCAGCCATTAATTACTCCAATAACACCTGTTGAGAAAGTGATGAAAACCTATTTAAGTGATAAAACAGTTATTATGACATCAAAGAAACCGCCTAATATATATTTATTTATTACAAATAACTGTTAATTAAGTATAGAAGTTCGATATTTTACAAGCTGATTAAGAAAACGTAACCTTGGTTTGAAAGGAAAAGAAATCAAAATGAGTATTCTCGATAGATTTTCCGAAAGTTTGGAAAAATAATTTGGATATTAATATTTTTATAAAAGATTTTAATGTGCAAATGCAAGCAAAAATTTTGCGGAGATTGTAGAGATGGACTTTTATTCAGCCAACCAGAATAATGAAAAAAATATTATAATGATTTTATGTTGAATGCTTTTAAAAATATCTGCTTTTTGAAACATTTTTGTTTGTGTTTAAAGTTAAAGAAAGAAAGACGTATTTAATTCAAATAGTCTCTGGCAAAATTATATTTAGTAGGGGAAAAATAGCAAACAATATCAAATATATAAATCAACTGCATTTATTTTATTTAAATAATGCACAGGGAAGTCATTCTGCAAGCCTGAATAAAAATTAAAAAATTTACATGAAACAAAATAATTTCACACCTAAAAACACGAAAATTGAAGAAAGAAGTCAAGATTAAATACATAATTTGAGTTAACGGATTTTGCCGAAATTCAAATAATTCAAAAAGACATATTGCAACTTTTTATCCCTTTATTTAATAATTTGTGTTTCTTTTCTTTTGTGAGGGGACTCAACTACATTTTGGGGATAAGTTGGTTTTTGAAATGAAAATATTGAGTATTCACCAAATTTTTATATTGGCCGATGTTACTTTTCTCTGACAAAGAAGAGATAGCCACAATTTTTGTACTTAAAAGAAGCAGTCCAACTAGAAAGTGGTTTTGTGTGATGTCGGGATTGTACTTTGTTCGATTTCTGAGAAAAATTATGTGTAGAAATAAATAATTTCTGAAATTCAATTTTAAAACATGTAGTAAATTAAAAAAAATTATCTTAGAATCCATTGGCCTTCATTTCTTTGTGGAAACAATCAAAGGGCCATAAGATTAACTTGTTTAAACAATCACACTGATCAGTATAGGAGTTTTCGCCGTGACGTTACAAGCTTGAAAAATTACATTTGGTTGGCAAGAAATCGTGGTCACTAATTAGGGTCATAAAAATGTAATATTCAATTAACTGGTGAGAATTTATTATTTAAGATAAATGGACAATTCTTTTTTATCTCAATCATGGAATGTTTACACTTTTACAGGATGTAAAAATTTGCAGCTTTTTATTTAAAATATATATAAAATTAGCGTATTTTGTAAACCATATAATTTTTCGAAACTTTAACATTTTGAAATTCACATGAAAAAATATTTATCAATTTTTATTAAAAAGTAAATCGGTAGAAAAAATATGAATATCTCAATGTTTAGCATGCATTTTACAGATCCAAAATCGTGCATTTAATAAAAAAGTTATCAAAGTTTGAAAATTCTATCCCAATGCTATATAGTGATAATTCTTGGGCTTAGCCAACCAAAAATTCTTATTTGCATATGTAAATTACATTTTGTGACGTCACTAATTGGATTCGCGGAAACTCCTATATTAATGACACGTGTCATGCCCCCAGGTGTAATAATCTACCTGGACAAAACCGTTTATTGTCATCAGGACAGAAGCTGAATTATGTAATATTCTACAATATGCAAAAAAAAAAAATTAAGGTAAAAAATTTAACCAGCTTGATTTTCGAATCAATTGCATTTTATAATTTGTTAGATAATGAATATTTAATTTGAACATGTAATATTCTTTCAGAACGGATACCTGATTGAAATAAAAATGTTAAAATTCTATTTTTTATTCATTTAATCACGACAAATTATAATATGTTACCACGGTAAAAATCGAGTCTACACCCTCTTAATGGCGGACGACTATGTGGCACCTGGCGGTCAAGTTCGATAACTCAGTAATCACCAATTTCTGAAAGCGTCTATTAGAATTGAAATAATTCCTGGGATGATTTTATCTCGGGTTGGCCCTTATTGGTATTTTAGGGACTCATTTCTGCCTTCAATTACACTCCTATCTGTTGTGTCCTGTATTTAAATGTGGTTAAAGTATCCAGAATCTTCCTCGTAATTTCATTCGGAGGATTGATAAAATTTTCTTTAGACTGGTTCACATTTTCAAATCAATTCGGTGCTTAAAATTCCATTTCATGCTTACACAAAATTGACAGCTAAATGTGAGAAAGTTTTAATAGAAAAGAATATATGTGTGTAAATTAGATTCAAATAAATGCACATATTATATTTTCTATTTGTGTGCAAAAGCAAAAACAAGTTAATCAAGGATTAATACAAGTTGTCCGTTGTTAATCCAAGAAAAGGGAGTATTTGATGAAAATTTGTTAGTTTTAGCTTTTTTTTTGCAGTGTTAAATTCTGCTTTGATTTATGTGTAATTGTTCAGAAATATATACAATATTTATCTGAAAACTCCTCATAAAGGGAAATACACAAATAATGGATTTATTCTTATTTTCAATCACGTCAATATCATTATATATTTCAAGTTTTTTCACTATCAATAAAACCTGTGTTGAGCCCCAATTACAACATGACATTATTGTGTATTTTATCTCTAGATAGCAGACTACACTTTGTATATAAATAGGTCACATGAGCTGTAATACATGCCACTCAATACTAATCAGTGTAGCGGGATTTCTGCCTGAAGACGACACAGTTGAGATTTAGCCAGGCATAACATAATTGAAGTTATTTTTTACATTTGTTATTTTCTATCTTTTGAAATAGAGAACTCAGGGAGTTTTAATTTTGACTTGAAATAGTTGTCTTATTTAATGAAGAATTTACTAGGTACGTTTAACAAGACAAAGTTCAAACAAGTATACTATACATACAATGTAGATATTTGTATGTGATTGTAGATAATTGAGAACATCAGAAAATAACAGATCACCACGACATATATTAAATCTATAAAATAAACATGATGAAGAAAAATACCATACCTATATATACTTATTATTAACATAAGATTTTCACACATTTTCAATTTAGTTTGGTAAATCATTGAAATTTATATTTTATTATATATCACTAAATTACTCTGTCCAAATCTAAGTGTTTTCGGTAAATTTGGGTATTTCATGTATTACAAAATTTTGTACATATGATATTAGTTTTTTCTGACAATTTGTTATCATGTATGCGTTTTGTATTTTCATTGGGAAATGTTTCGTCAAGTTTTGCATGTTTTGTATTTGTATTTGCCACGTAGTGGCATGGTATTATATGATACCCTCAGTCGTATGTCCGTCCATCCGTCTGTCCGTCCCCCCAGGGTTTCCGACTGTTAACTTTTGAACGGAATTACATACAGTCTTCAAACTTGGTATGTAGCTTGATCACTACAAAACTCAGGTCGAGTTCGAATATGGGTTCAGAGGTCCAAGGGGTTCTGGAGTTATGCCCCTTGATACTTCGAAATTTTGTGAAACGTGGCGGGGTATCATGTAATCCACCATTACTATTTTCTTATATGTTAAGGAGTGAGCAAATTTTTCAATTTTAAACTATATATAAGGAAGTTTTTGCTTATCTTACAAATTTGTAATTGGTCACATTTCTGTCAAATCTTATAAAATGTGTAATGGTAGCATGTGTAGTAATGAGTGACGAAAGTCTGAATTTTTAATCCAAGCCAGAACAGACTTTGGACCTTCATTTACTGTAGGAGATAAAATCAGGGCTGCAGTTTAATGTGCCATTTTTACTGTTGCTGTGACTGTAGTCTTTGTCAAGTAAATGAAGGTCCAAAGTCTGTCCTGGCTTGGATTAAAAATTCAGACTTTCGTTGCTCATTACTACACATGCTACCATTACACTTATTATAAGATTTGACAGAATGAAGTTGGAACACAGACGCAGCCCTTTGTCCTAACTAGCACAAGGGCTGCGTCTGTGTTCCAACTAGCAGCGTAGGCTGTGCCCTAGGGTTTAAGGAGGTTCGCTCCTCATGTTTTGCGATTTCTGTCATATTTTTGGAATTCTCTGGTTTTATCCATTTAAAAGCATTATAGTTTTTTGCCCATGGACCCCCTTATTTTTTCGCATAATTTCATTTTATACACATTTAAAGACCTTCTGTAAAAATTTCATTAGATTTTATTTATTCTGTCACATCCATTCGTGGTCAAACTTTGCTAATGTTAATCCTATGAAAAATCCGAGGAGTTCAGTTTCCCGCCAAATTTTCAATCACTTAAATCTCAAAAACGAGATCATCAACCTATCAATTTTTTTCGCTTAAATTACTTCTTTTTTAATTTTCTAACAAAAAGTCACATTTATTTGAAATCATATTTATTCCCAAATAGAGTAGCGAACCCCCTTAAGAGTTGGCTATAGAGTTATGGCTAACTTATATTGATAAGGATGAAATCTATCCTGATCTCTATTTTGTCTAATTCTTCCATAAAGAATGAAAGAAACATTGGGTAACCTACATTGTATGATCAGAGTGTGCTTTTCATTGCGATGTTAGTTATTTATTGGCATTTTGTCGTGGTTGCAATTGTTACGAGTGTACTTTTATTCAGAAATGGTCAATATTGGCTGGTAGTATCAGAATTTTTGTTTATACAATGTATTTATCCTTATCCAAAGTCTACTGTAATATTTTCTGTTAACCTTTTGACACTGACTCTTTCTAATCTGACTTATGTTTTATTTTACAGATGAATCAAGTACAAAGAGAAGATCCATGGGTACCAGGAGGGATGCAAAAAACAAAGGTAGTTCAAATTATTTCAAAATGATGAGAAGATGAGATATCAAGAAAATACTGTAAACTGGGAAAATTCTGCACCCTCTTTTTCTCATGGTTATCAAAAAATAATTACATTTCATGCATTCGTGAATTCATGGTTGTCAGTTGATCTACTAAATCACCTTATTTCATAAAAAAATTTGAAACAGTTAAAATTAATGCGGAAAATAAATCATAAATAAAACTGCTATGGAAATTTCTATATTTACAGTAGTCAGTTAAGCATACCGTGGTGTTCTTTGAATATTCTTATAGGGTCTTTAAGTCTCGTCATGTGACCCATGAGAATCCACGATAAGCAGGGAATTCGAAAACGTTTCCGGCCAAAAAATGATGTCTGAGGATTATGACATTCAAATTTTTGTTTGAAATGTCATTTATCTTTGTTTAAAATGTAACTTCCAGGTACAATTTTTGATCCCAGAAGTTCCAAAATTGTACAAGACTTACAGGCCCTATTGATGGCCTGAATAAAACACCACAGCAATTTAAAACAAATATATTTTGTCAATTCTTCTCTCTATTAACAATATTGCATAAACTTTGGTATTCACTGGCACTAAGCACACTCACAATGGGTTCTTTTGTTGAACACATTCAATCATTATAAATGTACAGATTGCTGTATCAGTTCGTGCATCCATTGAAAATATAAATGTTTTTGCCTTTGGATGTGTCCCACTAATTGATTAAGGGATGAATCCATTGTTTCCTGAAAACAAATGCTGATGTAAATATCAATATTAAGGTATTTCTTTTACTTTCACTTTTCATTTTTAGAGTAATCAAATACTTGAAATATTTTACTAAATTACTTACTCAAACTTCAATATTTTGTTATAAATAATGTATTTTTATGCAAAAAAATATATTGAAAAATTGCAATATTCTAAAAGGATGGACTATTCTAATGGAGTGGTACTCACAATTGTGTCAGTACAGAAGTTTTACAAAATGGTCTGTTGATATGAGCAAGCCTTGTACATAACTAGTAAATACCATATTTATTCTAATAAACGCCCTTGGGATAAGACAATCTTGCAAAGGGGGCTATTATTTTCAATTCAAGAACAGCAATATTAGATATAACATTGTCTGTTAGTGACCTAATATGGTATATACACGGTCAGTAAATTTTGTATTGAGCAAGAGCGTAGCTCAAGCCCCAATATTAAATTTACTGACCATGTATATACCATATTAGGTCACTAACAGACTGTGTAATGTTTATATCCTACTGACAGTCCTTAAATGTATAAAAACTTGTGAAAAAAAACAAACAAAAGTACTGATGTTTAATGGTGACGTCAAGTAATGGCTGCCACTGTCTGTATATTTTTCACGGTCACCCCATATGGAATATATACGGTCAGCATGTGACGTTTTTTGACCAATCAAAATTTCGGAAATTTACTAGAGGTAGGATATTTAGTGTTATTCGACTATTAACTAAGGCAAAATGTACAGCATGTGCATTTTGATAACCAAATGTGGTATATTTAGAGTGTTAAAATATAAATACAGTTAAACCTGTCTATAGTGACCTTTCAAGGGACAAAGATAAAAAGGTCACTATAGACAGGTGGTCTTTATATACAGGTCCAAGCCATCCTCAGGATTGATGCATCAACTCCCTTAAAGAATTGTTTTTAAAGTCATTAGCAATAGCAAGTCTAGCTTCTTGAGCATTGGACCTGTATAATTTTAAATTCGTCGCTTCGTTGCATCTTTTAACTATTCCACACAAAGATAGTTTTTGTCTTCATTCCAGGTGATGCGTCGCGTGCGTTTTTGCAATTCAGGGGCATTTTTTCAAAGTCATATTCATATAACACCTATGTCAGCCTTTCTTTTACGTAAATTCTGTATCTGGGTCTTCCAACCCCAAAATTTCTGTCAATTTCCAATGTCTTAAAGTTTTATCGCTTCCACTTTTGAATTTAAAATGCCATCTTTTGAATTTGATTTTTCTTAGCAATTATGTAAACATTAATCACTCAGGAATGAAAACTATTTTTATCTCATTGATTTTCATTGGCCAATTCCAAAATCTCGTTCACCTACCATGAAATCTCAATGTTAACGATATCAGCTGATTGAAATCTGGCTAGAAATGTATCTGACGAGAACGAAAAAAATGTCAACATCCGGTTTTTGTGGAGCATCGAAAGTCGCTATGTACAGGATTTCAGAGTCGTGCGGACGTTTTTTTACAGTCGTAAGTCGCGTTAGACAGGTTGTCGTTATAGAGAGGTAATAAAAGTGGGAATTTTCTCGGGAGGGATGAAAAAGGTCGCTATGAGCAGTTTGTCATTCTAGACAGGGAGTCGCTAGTACAGGTTCGACTGTAATGCTTTTAGCTAGAAAATAAACAAAAGTCACATAATTTGGGCATAAATGGGGGTGTTTATTATAATCAAAGCTCCGATGGAGCTGAATCTCGAAGCCCTGAAATTCTACATGTGGCAAAACTTCATAGTCATCCAAAGAACTACTGCATACGTCTGCATGTATTAAGTTATAGTCCGTAATACGTGAAAATAATCGGATTGTGTCATTTCGCATGTTGATTTCATTTCTATTATATATTATCAAGCGCATTTGGCCACTTATTGCGATTTTAAAGGCGTAAAAACTTCTTAAAAGGCGACCGCGAAGCGAGAGCCTTTTAAGAAGTTTTCAGTCTTTAAAATTGCTGTAACTGGCCAAATTGCGCTTGATCATTAATTTGTGCGAAAATTCGAACGAACAAATAGCAATGTTTGTATTTTGAATGCCACGAAACATTTACTACACTATTTTAAGAATACACACTAGAACGACTCGTTATTGTTTTTTTGTAACTATGAATGGGGACATGTTTGACCTAAATAAATAATTTAAATCATAATTATAGAACACCAATCCCTGAATCAATTACTAATTGATACTCAAAACAATAAATACGTTACTGACTTTGAAAATTTATAAACGTAATGTTATAAACTCAATGTTATAATACTAAATTAATCGCGCTTCTGGACAAGTGTACTTATGTAAACTTTAAATATAGATCGCTCTAGCTGTGTGAATACACATCTGACGTGTTTATTGTATGTTTCATTTTAAACCAATAAAAACATCTTATAAAGGTCAATGGGCGTGTTTTCCCATCAGATATAAAGACAGCCATTCATTTTCTATAAGCAACGAGTAAAAAAAAAACGAGTAATTTGATTAACATGCATATTGTTTTCAGTTTAATAAAACAACACTGTATTCAACTCAAGAAAATGGAAGAAATTTAACTTAAATACTAAATGTATCCAATTTTGAAAGGAACTTGCGCACTATATTTTATTGGAAGCACGAAGATCATCTTTTAGAGCTGTTAATAGGCTTGAAGCCTCACGCGGGGCACGTGATTTTTTCTTGCCATATCAATATCTTTCCAGCCATTTCATGGCTTCGAGATAAAAATGAAAGTTAAATTAAGCAAAAAAGCCACAGGACCCCCTTTAAAATATGAACACTCTCAGGTGTGGTATCATTTAGGGTAGTTTAATTAGTTTCACACAAACAGTGAGATGTTGAAGTACTTTCTGGTATGTTGGTGTTTTATTGATAGAAATTAAGGCTTAATATCACATTTACAAGGGTGTGAAAAATATGTTTGTTTTATACTTTGTATGGTTTAAACGTATTTATTTACAGATAAATATATAAATGTGTGTAACACCTAAATGTGATAAATAAATAGGATTTTAATAAAACTGACTTTTTATAAACCTACACAATTGTAATCATGTCAGTCAAAATATAGTACTTAATATCTGTCAAGCCAAGTATTATTCTATTCTTGTAAATGAAAAATTGTGAGTATTTATGTGACCAAATCTCAGTGGCAAATAAACAATGTTTTAATGTCATTCCTAGAAATCAGTGAGTGAACTCCTGAAATAACTTTTTCCAATATGATGCAGCAAAAAAAAAAACACGTCTGTATATAGGATGTTTACATGTATACACATAAAATTAAATTTTTGACTCTTCTCATTAATTATTCTGCAAAGTCAAAAGCCAAATAATGAGAATTTAGCAACCGAAAATTGTAATAATGATAACAATGTTGATAATGGTATGGATACATGTTGTGGAAGCCATAAGAACAATGCAGTTTTATTAATCCCTCAATTGATAGACAGTGGGGTATACTCCATCCATTTTATCTGCATGTTTTACCGTACATCTGTCTGTTCGTCTGTTCATCCAAAAACTGTGTTCCAAAACAATGCTCTTATAAAGAAATTCTTCGATCTTTGTAAGTACACAATGTAATCAATGTAAAAATGCTTCAACTATCCAAATCTATGTAAAACAGAAGAAAAGAATAAAGCAGATCAGTTATTTATACAGAAATGCAAACAAAAAAACATGATAACTCAATTGTATACAACTGGAAAATTGGATGAATATGCATGAGCAATTGATAAAAAAACAAATCAGTGATGGAAAATGTATGAAATAAATACAGAAATTACG
>MJUU01055397.1:0-19481 GCA_002080025.1 Modiolus philippinarum | reverse complement strand
ATTTGTCAGTTGGTAATGGGTCTGGAGCTGGCATGTCAGTTAACTGCTAGTAGTCTCTTGTGATTTCATGTTTATGTCTGTATATTTAGTTCTTTCTGTTTCATTTTTCACAATTGACTCAGTCCTGTTGCCAACTGAATTTTACTGTTGTAAGATTGTTTTTTGATTATAACATTGGCTATAGTGGGAAGGTTTGGGCCCAATAAAACTAGTTTAACCCCACCCCAGCAGGTTTGCGCCTGTCCTAAGTCAGGAAATTTATATAGCCTTTGTGTGTTTTGTCTTTTTTCTAGTTAGTTTACTTTATATCTATAGGAGTCTAGGATGATGTTTATTTCGCTGAACTTGATTATTCTTTATTTAGGGGCCGACTCCGACCTGCCGTTGGGTGTTGGGTTTCCTCACCGTTCATTGAAGATCTTATGGTGGCTTTGAGTTGTTATTACTCCCCTTTGGGTCGTTGTCTCTTTGACACATTCCCCGTTTCCCTTCTTTTTTCTAAGATTTAGCAAATTGCCTGCTTTTATTGTTGTTCTTCATCTTGAAGTCACCATGGGACCTTCAACATAGAACAATGGCATGTTCACAAAATGGAATTTTGAAAACTTGGTTGAAATTTACAATTGATGTAGTGATATAGGATGTCAAAAAATTTTACTGTGTTTCATAATTTTATGAAAAAATGTGGTCATCGGAGTAATTATTTGTCAAAATATTTGCCACATTATTGCAGATTTTCTAATAGAATAGATAAATTAGAAGATGCACTGGTTGCTTGAAATGTAATACTCATTCTATTAAAGTTTAATGTTGTATATCCTAGAGAATATGGATTTGTGGCTTTAAATTTTACTATTGCATTTAAAAGACTTTCAATCTTTAAAAACATTTTTGTTTTGATTTTAGCAAATAATGAGAGCAGAATGTGTAGATACAAGATCTAAAGCCATGTGTATGATAAGTGTGGATACACTATGTTCATTACTAGGATTTGCCTTGGAGAGGATGAAACACCAGGGGGTAAATATATTGTCATTGTCAATTCTCTTTTGTTAACTAGGTTTTAATAATAAATCAATGTCATGACAACACCAGAGTACATATTAATGTCAATATGTTGGTGCCATGACAACAAAAAAACTATACCTTGATAAATCTAATGTTAATATCATGTGTAATCACTCGACACACAAGGACTGCTTATGTTTTGATAAAATACAGCTTCAAGATATCTCCTCTAAAGTAGCATTTCAACACAAGATCTCTTTCAATTTGAGGACTGAAAATAATGTATAAAAAAGGTCCAGTCAAGTGGAATAGCCTGTATGCCTTATCCATGCTTGGAGCATCAAAGGAGTTTTATGCTTCTATGCACACCAAATAAACCTGATAATTTCAAGACACATTTTATTTGAAAGGGATCTGCATGAGTTGAATATTTCCAAAATGCGGGGAAATTATTGTATTAGTAAATATATTTTGATAAAAGGACTTCAATGTACTGAAATTAAGTGAACTTTAATTCCTAACTGATTTGAACATCCAAAATGTAGTAGAAAACAGCTATGTCAAACTTTTAAATTATAACTTTTTTTCATTCTTATCATATGGTAGAATGTTCAGAAACACCTAATGTTGTTGTTATTTTACTTCCAGACAGAGCCATTTATGAATCCAGTTGACCAGTCCTCAGTACAACATTACTCAGATTATATATATAATCCGATGGATCTACAAATGTTGGAAAAGGTTTGTTTACACTCAATCCAAGCGATTTAAAGTTGTCTGTGATTAAAATGGCTTAAGACAAATATATTGATTGATTGATTGAATATTGTTTAACGTCTAATCAGCAATATTTCAGCTATATCAAGACGAGAACAAGTTTGTTGATAAATAATCACTTTGGGGCATGGAAATGGCCATGGGACGGGAAATTCTGACTGCCACTGGAAAAGTAGGGTGAAATCGTCAAGGGCGGGGAATTTAGCCTTGTAGCCGATCACCTACGGACCACCCCAAAAGGAGCTTGCTACAAGACAAATATATAAAATTTAGATACAAGAGTCAAATTAAATGTTGTCATAATTGGATTTTTAAGAACAAGTTCAAGAATAAATGGAATGGTAAAAATAATGGAATACTAGTGACAAGTATTGAAGGAATTTTACGTTGATTCAGCATCAAGTCTGAAACAAAATAAAAATCTTCAAAATTTAACAAAAAAGAAAAAAACAAAAAAAGAAAGACTCACTGCCTTCACAAATAGACTATATCCGAGCTCTATTATTAGGATTTACCAGACAATGTCACAGTATAGGAAACATTGCGTCATAAAGCCTAAAACGTCATGAAGCTTTGTTGTTGAAGTACATTCTTGGTCACATGGGGCGGACACGTTTATGACGTAGGGCGGACAAACAACAGCTGGTGAATCTAAATACCAGAACTCGGATATGGTCTGTTGGCTTTGTTGGGCACAGTTTTTCCGATGATGAAATTAGTTGAATTTTTGTTTACCAACGAGTTTTGATTGTTAAATTGATTCCTGTCTTGTAAAATCCATATCATTCTTATTTCTTTCAAAATGGTTTGAAATACTCTTGATTTTATATAAATTCCTGTTTAAGGATGTTAGCTGGTCATGTTTATGTATTTCTGTCAGATTTTCGCATTTCTCTGGTTTTATCCATTTAAAAGCTTAATAATGTTTTGCCCGGTGACCCCAAATTTTATTCCATAATTTTCATTTTATACATCTTTTGGAGCATTCTGACAAAATTTCATTCAACTGCTGTTATTTTGTCACATTCATTATTTGATAAACATTCCTCGTGTTAAACCTATGAAAAATGCAGAGGAGTTCAGTTTCCCGCCATTTTTTCAAACACTGGTATTCCAGTAATTTCATCGGTAACCTATTAATTTTTTTGGCTTAAATTACTTCTTTTACAATTTTCTAGCAAAAAATCACATTTAATAGGAATCTTTGTTATTTTGAAATTGACCAGCGAACATCCTTAAAGTCTCAAATATATTGTATTTTGTGCTGTACAATTTTTAAGACATCAGAATAACCGTACAGAGATTTAAAATTAAGAACCTTCGAATATAACACTTTTCTTTGTATATCCAAAGATGACCCGTGTTTAGTGAGTATGAAAACTTGTGTATTGTGCATATATTTGTATTATTAATATGATTTAATAAATTTACATGACACTTTTAGAATATAAAGAAGAAAATGTATGGCTGCACTGAGGCTTTCTTAGCTGATGCTAAATGGATCTTACACAACTGTATAATATTTAATGGAAGTAAGTACTGATCATGTTAGGGAGAGAAACTATATGTAGGTTTTATTTCTAAAAATAGAAATAGAAATAAAGTTTTGTAATCAGAAAGATCAAGTTGTACAGCATATTTATCAATCTATTAAAAGTTACAATCAAAAGAAAAATGATAGTTCTTCACATTAATATAGCAAAGATAAATGGAAACACTTACAATGGCTGGAAATTACAATCACATGCTACAATCTACTAGGGAACTGCACAAGAAAAACATCAATAATACAATGCCCAAAAATTACAATCACATGCCAACATCCACCTAGAAACTACACAAGAAAAACACCAATAATACAATGGCTGGAAATTACACACAAGAAAAACAATAAAATGACAAACGTAGACGATAGGAACTCGGGATACATACCCGTATTAAGTCATAAAGCAGATTTAACTCGAAAAAGGTTCTTCAGACATCAGTATCAATGAAATTTGGTATTTTTGCATACTATTTCAACTTTAACAGTTCTGTTCACTGTATAGCAATAGGGATATCGTTATAAAATAAAATGTGAAGTTTCATTATTATATGATGTTCCACCTTTCTGCTTTGGCTTTTTCTTTGAGTCAGTGCATGTATGAATTGGATCTCTGTAGCTGATAAATGTGAAACAATCAGTTTCATTAATTTCTCAGATTGATATTTTACATTTTCAGCTCACCATAAACTCACTGCCAGTGCCAAAATGATTATCAAAATATGCAAACATGAGGTAAGTGGTAAGGACAAGATACCTATATTAGATTGAAAAATACAGTATACATATAGAATAATGGCAGTCTTGATTCTGATACGAAAAAATATTGTCGACAATATCTGAAGCATCTTTTTATCGATAATTAATCAAATCATTTGATGGAACAAAGTTTGAAAGATGAACATCAATTTTCAAGAAATCGGGAAATCAACTATTGATTAGTAATAAAAGAATTTGAACATTCCAAACGGTTTTGTAGATGTCGATTTCTTTGTTTACATTGAGATGCTGATTGATAAAGTAGGGGTGGCCTAACAGACTTTTTGCTAATATTTTCTAGTATTCAGGCAGTAGCAGATACTAAAATAATTGCCTCATGAGATCAAAGGAAACTCATACAAATTACTGATAATAAATTTTACTAGTAAAAAGGTTAAAAGAAGTATTTAACAAAACTCTGTATTAGATAAAATAATTGAAGAAAAAGGAAATTAAAAAAATGTTGGTTGAGCAGAAATTTGTTAAATTTGAAACTTAGAAACATGTCATTTTAAAGCATTCAAGTGATATGTATGAAAAAAAATATCACTTTACAATATGCTGGAAAACTTAATGTGTCTTACTTGGTCAGATCAGAGTAGAAAATGTACAAACTACAAATTAACTCTTTGATTTAACATGATAGTATAATTTTCTGTTTTTAGATGGCTGAGATAGAATTATGTCCAGATTGTTATTGGAATTCATGTGTTCGTAAAAATGATGAATGGTTTACAGAACTATGTGTAAGTATTATTGAAATCATGTTGAAAATTTACATATACATTATATAGTTTATTTTTGTCACAAAAAAAATAATTGTGAAATCAGGGATGATTTTCCTCTGTTTTCAGTGGATTTCCCATATTAGGGCTATTCAAGAAAAAATTCCTATCAGGGGGTGGAAGGCCACTTATTTTTATACCCCCCACCAAGAGAAAAAAATTTAAATATATAATTAAACTATTAGGGTACAATAGAAATTTACCCACCACCAACAGAAAAATAATTCACTGGTGTTCCACCCCCCGGTGGGAATTTTAAATGGAATAGCCCTTAGTCAAGATTTGTCCATTATGATTCTTTCATTACATAATGGTAAAACTACTTCTGCGAAGTCTGTGTGGTTAACATAATAATTCCTGGAAAATATCTGGTAATTTGATTCCAAAAGAAAAAACATCAAGATTAAATCCCTTAAATTTGATTTAAAGCCAAACTAACAGAATTTGTATTTTGATATGTGTATAAATCTTCAAAATTGGCTAATCGGATCATTAAAGATTCATGGCTTAATCCCCTTTCATAGTGTCTGCTCTGGTTATTAGTGTACCATACTGTAGAAATGGTCAGTTTGCATTCTACATGTATTATACATTCATCCTTTTCTTTCAGAGAACACCACATAACCTTGCATGGGCAAAACTTAAGGGATATCCTTTCTGGCCAGCTAAGGTAAGTGTGAAATTTAGCATAATTCAGTGACAGAATCTCTTTAGAATGTATAGGCATGTATTCTTTTATTAACATCTTTGAATAATCAAATCTTCAAAATAAGAAGAATGACTGTTTATATTGTTTAAAAATAAAAATGTGTTTTACATGTAATTTGGATGTGCATTGAACATGATCACAGATTATGCTTTGATGGTAAAACTCAATAAAACAGAAACTTTGCTAGCTTGTCATTAAAAAAAATTATCTAAAAAAGCTTCAGTAAAAACAAATGGAAACTTAGTGGTATGCTTAATATTCCTGTATAAATATTTCTATTAAATTGGAATAGAAGGAAAGGATAGATGAAAACTGAAAATTTGTTTCTGAACATATGATAGTTTGTTTGAGATTAGTAGAATTTAGAAGTTTAGCATTAAAGATAATTGTAGTAAGATTCAAAGAATTTTTCAAATTTTTCAGGTTTTACGTGAAATTGATGGTCAAGTTGATGTACGGTTCTTTGGAGCACATGACAGGTGAGATATTTCAAATTTGCAAAAATTGGGTTAATAGAAATTTAATCAGGATCGTCACTTTGGATCCACATTATAGCATTATGTACAATTCTTAAATCACTTGGTACTTCTTAATCAAAAAAGGAGGAAGTTACAAGGATATGGAGTAAATTCACATGAGACAAACACTCTACAAATACATTGTAAAAACAAGCAAAGGAACAATGCTTTTATTGTTTCATCTTGAAGTCACCATGAGGCAAGTTGTCACAAAGGAATGGAATCTTGGAATGGGACATGAATACAGTCTAGGAAGAGATCGCTATCTTACGTCAATGTTGTGGTGGACTTCACAAAATAATTCCTGATTTATTTGGAGATGCACAGGTCAGTTATCTGATATTGGCATAGAACATTTGTACATGTTTTGCAATCTCTTGTTTTTCAACTTCCTATTTGACAGATCTTAGACAATTTTTTTCTCAGTACAAGTGTGAACTCAGTCGTTACTTCTAGTATACACACAGTTATCATCAACTACAGTTTTACATTGCTGTATCTGCTGTGAACACAGATGTGAATTCCAGTGTTACTTTTGATGTTTGTGAACTGCATTATTACTTCAGATGTGAACACCACTGTGCAATATAGCTATGCCTGATCTTGATTTTTGCATGTTTTCTCATACATTAAAAGATTAATTAGATTGTTTTTTTTTTTTTTATATATTTAGGTCTTTACTTCCAACTTCTCAGGTTTTTCTGTTGTCCAAAAATATACCAACACCAGCTAAAAATAAAAAGGGTGGATTTGATTACTCCATGGAAGAATTAGAATTACATATTAAAAAACTAGAGTAAGTAAAGTTTAATAGGACTTATTTATTAGGGCCCCGCATCGAGATGCGGTCGCCCTATAGTTTTCACTTTGTCCGTCTGTCCGTCTGTCTGTCTGTTTGTCTGTCCGTCTGTCCGTCAACAATTTTTTCCGTCACAGATTTCTTGGCTTGTATATGTTGGAATGATTTGAAATTTGGTCTGAAGCTTGGAAATGATGAGTTGTATTGTGTAAACAATTTTCAAGTTTTTCGGACATCCACTTTCTGTTTGCCGATACTTTGATTTTTTACTATAAATCAAATTTTCCGTCACAGATTTCTTGGCTCCTACTGGAGGGAATGATTTGAAATATGGTCTGAAGGCTGGAAGTGATGAGTTGTATTTTGTAAGCAATTTTCAAGTTTGTCAGACATCCACTTCCTGTTTGACACTTTGATTTTTAACTATAAATCAAATTTTCCATCACAGATTTCTTGGCTCCTATTGGAGGAAATGATTTGAAATTTGGTCTGAAAGTTGGAAATGATGAGTTGTATTGTGTAAGCAATTTTCAAGTTTGTCAGGTGCCCACTTCCTGTTTGCCGATACTTTGATTTTTTTTACTATAAATCAAATTTTCTGTCACAGATTTCTTGTTTTAGCTAAGAAATGATAGTGTTTGGTAAAATTTTAAGAAATCACTATATCCAGCAAATTACTGTATCAACACATTTGTGTGTCAAACAGAATTTGAATCCACACTTACCTGAAATTGACTTTTGCCCCAAGTTTCAGGATTGAAATTGTGGGGCACTTCCGAAAATGCCAGTTTTCTGTATCTAGTTGAATTTGGATGATGAAAAGTAATGAGGATATTTTATTTAGAGATTACAAATACATGATGAAAGTCAGTTATGAAGCAGGAGAAAAGGTAAGAAATTCCATATTTTCTGTTCATTCTAGTTAGAGCAGAGGTTTTTACCACTATCAATTTTTTGTATTTTCTGCAGATTTTCAAGTTAAAACACACACACTACTGATTCACAT
Source organism: Modiolus philippinarum (assembly GCA_002080025.1). Taxonomy (NCBI): domain Eukaryota; kingdom Metazoa; phylum Mollusca; class Bivalvia; order Mytilida; family Modiolidae; genus Modiolus; species Modiolus philippinarum. Next base: position 11,577 of record MJUU01055397.1, on the reverse strand, counting down.
TGCAGATATACAGATTATCCATAAATCCAGAAATAAAGCATAGCTTTACCCAAATTTGTTCAAACAGTGATAAAAAAAAGCTTTCAATAGAAAAAAAACTTGATTTTTAAAAAAAGATACAATTGATATTGGTCTGTCAAAACAATGGAGAACGATCAAATGACAACAAAATGTCAGCTTATGTCATATATTTTATAAAGAAAAAATATATTCATAGTGGCATATTCATTGCTTGGTTATATGTAGAGGTATTATTCACATCAAAAAGTTAAGTTTCTGCCTGACATTTGCTTTATATGTGCAAATTATAAGGATGCTCAAAGATACTTTAATGCTGGAAAACTGATATATCTTTGGTGATCAAATACTGTAAACGTGAAAATTTTAGCGTGGGGGTAATTTTCGCTTATTTCGCGTTTCGAAATTTTACGCAAATATAACCCCCACGCGAATACTTTTAAATCCAAGCATTTGATAATCAAATTTCGAATATCTGCAAAAATTTTAACCACGCGAAAGGTTCAGGTATGACACTTCGCGAAATTAACCCCCCCTCCAAATTTCATAGACATGTTTAAAATATGTAATTTCAATGTTTAGTTAAGTATATGAATCAATTTTATTTCAGACAAAAATATGGAAAATATGAATATGCACCATTCAGATGTCCTTATGATAGTAAAAATGTATATAAAGAAGGAAAGTTTAAAGTGTCACCAAAAAGAAGAATATCCAGAAATAAATTCGGTACAGCAAGTGCTCGATCCAACTTCAAAGACTCATTATTAAAACAGAGACAGAAATCTAATCTCAGCGCTGACTCTAAACCAATAGAAAAACAGACGATTTTGTCAAAAACTGCATCAGCAGTACGGAACAAATATAACAGTATAATAACTACACGTAGGAACAGTAGTTTAAGTAGTTCTGTTGAGAACTCTCCTGTAAAAGGAGATAATAAAAGTATTGTTTTGAAAATCTCATCTGTTAAAGAAGGCAAAAGTGAATCACCTGCTGAATCTTTGTCTTCGCCTGTTGATCCAAAATCAGCGTCTGATATTCTCTCAAGATTGAAAACTCGCTTACAGGGTAAATTAAAAGAAACAGTTGATACTAAAACTGAGGATGTTACTGAAATATCCTCATCTGAAAGTGCTAAGCAACCCTCTACAGCAGATACAAAGGGAGATAATCATAGTGATATTAAACAAGACGATAAAGAAAAACCAGAGACTTTGTCAGACAAAGACACAGGGACAAAAATGGAGAATGTGTCTGATAAAGACGTTGGTTCAAAAATAGATGGGGTATCTTTTAGAACTCGAAGTAGGGGTGAAACGACTTTTAGTGTGTTGGAAACTATTCAGAAGAAAATTGCAACGGTAAAAGAGGCTGATGAAACGGAGAACAAAGCAGATGATTTATCTGACAAGAGTTCATTGAGAACTAAAGTTGGTGAGTCTGCCATTTCTGAAAAGGTTAGTGAACAAACACCAGTTCCTGAAAATACAGATGAGATTAGTGCTAGTGAAAACAAAACTGAAAGTGAAAATAAAGCTAAAGGTGATAATGAAAAACCGTTAAGTTCTCCGACAGTGGAGGAAAGTACAATACAGGAGAAACTGACACCTTCAAAGAAGGATTATCTCAGTAAATTGCAAGAAACAATAAAAAAAGGGAAGGAGAATTTAGGTATAACTGATGATACTGAAGAATTGGAAGCAGATATTTCTTCCTCATCATCAGAGGATGATGATGACGAAGACGAGGAAACTGAGGAAGATACAGATGATGAAGAATCAGAAGAGGATGCAGATATGTCTAATGAAAACAAAGATGAAGAAATGAAGGAAAATGATGAATCTGTTGAAAAGTCTCAGGAAAAACTGTCTGATGAAGATAATAAGAAAATTGATGACTCTAAGGAAAATTCTGAGGAAAAATCTTCACCTATATCAGAAAGTAACACGAGTTCAAATTGTGATACTAAAACTGATAATAATGATGTAAATAAACAAAGCAAATCAAAAACTGTGATTGAAAGGGAATATGAAATGGTTACTAAGGATGTGCTTGATGAAACGACAGGGGAAATAACCCAAGTGAAGGAAAAGATTCAACCAGAACCGATGGAAACTCAGGAAGATGAAACATGTTTAATGATGGAGGTAGAAACAGAATCAGACACTGACAAACTTGTCATAGATACAGAGGATGATAATAGAACATTATCACCTTCTCCACGTAAATCTATATCTGATGAACCAGCACCTGCTCCGAGTATAAACTCTTCACCAGCTCCAAGTGAGATAATCAAACCAAAAACTACTGAAGTGAAATCTAAATCATCAAATAGGAAAGTTACTGTTATAGAATGTGGTCCCACCCTACCTTTACTCAACAGGTAAATATGCTTACAATATATACATGTACCTTGACTCAACAGGTAAATATGTTTACAGTAAATGAAAAAAATACAGTGAAACCTTGTGATAATGACATTGTAATATGTCGCCAAGTTTTTGAAATCATATAGGGGTTTGGTAATAGATGAATTTCATATTTTCAGGGTAACTGCTATTTTATTATGTTTTTCAAAGGGACATTACTGGCTAACAACCGACAACCTGGTTTTCGGTCTCATTAGGGAAAGGAAGGTCAGTAAACATTTTCTCTAGAAACTGATGATTTTCACTTCGATAAGTACCCAAATAACTTGGAAAAAAATTATCTAAAGACAATCGGGATATTACCCTACTCCAATGATAGATAATTTCGTATTAGAACTTTACTGCTGTCCCTTGTTACAATGGACAGTAAATCTGACTGTAAGGTCAATAGGTTACTTCCCTTTATTGAAAACATTTTAAAAAATGCAGTCAAAATCGGGATAAGAAATAAATATGAAAATGGTCTATACGTCAAGATGTATACAGAATATAAAGATGAAATTGAAAAATGGTATTTCAAAAATTGCATTTTTTAAGCTGATGAATCAAAACAAGGACCATTTAACAAAGTTTTACAGTAGATACATGGGTTAGTAATGTACATCATAGTTGTCATTTATGTAAGAATTGTAGAGAGAAAGGCAGTTTTTATAAAACTTTAGCCTAGAAAGCTGTTTCTAAGATTCAAAATGTACCTTATTTAAATTTATATTTCAAGGCCTTTAAGACAATGTTAAATGATAATGATTTTAGAATATCTGTTTTCTCATTTTCAGGCACCCTTATTCAATTAGCTTTCAAATCGCCTTCAATCATGAAATTTCTGGGTTCATCAATAGACCCTTTCACGATAAATGCGTTCCTGTGATTTTGAGAGGAAAAGAAAAACAGTTCCCGCAAAAATGAGGTCGTAGGACAATTAATTGGTCCCATATTTTATGACGTTGCATTTTACTCACTTAAAGGCATATGAGCGCATGTGCATAATTCAGGACCACAGTAATCGTGAAAGGTTCTGTTGTATTCTGTACAAAAACATACCACTTTTCCAGCAAAAATTTTAATATCATTATCCCTTGAATTCATGCTTTAGACAGAAACTTTTTTTAATTGAAATTTTATCTTGAATTCTTGGTGTTATATGACAGGACTTATAGACCGTATTAAGTTGATGCTGATATGGTGCTGTATACAGGAAAACAGAGTAAAAATTTATACCCCAGTATAAAAACATAGTAGGAATATATTCAAGTTCATACACATTTTCCTGGATATGTAAGACCGTGTTCAAAAATCTTATCTTGTAATTTGAAAATATGAATACAGTCAACAAATGCCAAAGCAACAAGATCTGAGATTTGGCAGTATAGAAACAACACCATTTGATACAACATGACAAAGAAACAGAGAGAACAAAAACACTTGCGGTTAAACAAAAAAAAACAACAAATATGTTGTATATTTTGAATACAAGTGATAGTTAGTCAGCATTATATGATATTACATTGTTTATTTATCAGAGATTTTAATTGTCCATTATCTGTTTCTTTTTCAGCGTGCCTCCAAAAACTACAACAATAGACAGTATACCTTCACAGACAGAGCTTAGATCAGACTTCTTCCAATCTGCTGTTGAAAAAACGTTAAAACAAAAACCTATTCTTGTGAATGATACTAAAAAAGTTGCCAAAAAATCACCAGACAGAAAAATTGTTTCATTACCTATAAAAACACCTGATTCACAAGGTGTAAAAACAGTTACAAGTGTTAGTACAAGTGTGAACTCCAGTGCCAGTTCTAGTGTGAACACAAGTGTGAACTCCAGTGTCAGTTCTAGTGTGAACACAAGTGTGAACTTCAGTGTAACTTCTAGTGTGACTTCAAATGTGAACTCCAGTGTAAACTCTATTGTAAATTCTAATTCTAACACCAGTGTGACATCCAGTGTAAATAAACGGACTAGTCCAGATATTAGTGCTAATAGTAGTTCTGTAAAAACTGATGATTCTAGGAATGTGTTGATGACTAACTTCACTCAAAAGGTAAGCATATATACAGTATGGTTGTTATATTTCGTGGGGTATCAATTTTTGTGCTATTCATGTTTAACATGATAAGTGCGAATATTTCAGTCTAAAGCTGAATTTGAATGAACATTATAATGTTAACTAAAAATCTGCAAATAAATCAGACTGAGAACCGTGCACAGTATTATAAAACTACCAAATATGATCTTTTTATACCAGTTGCTATACTCTTCCTGTGTAAAATTTGCTTCATATAGAATGTCTGGATATGCGTAAATATACCTATCCTATTTTTACCTTGCTGTTTTTCCTGTTATCAGTACTCACTATTGTATTTGAGTAATGAGGAAATTCTTCCCAAGGAATTTCTCTCCAAACAGAAAGAAGACACTGCTGGAATGAAACTGCTGTTACACATGCATTCATTCGATTGAATTACATACTTTTACATGTATTGCAAAGAGTAGCATGATATGATGATATGGAAGGGTTTACAATCCAAAATGCTATTTATCTGCAGGTTTAAGGAAAACTGGGCTTTTGTAATAAAAGAGGAGTGAACATGAATTATGCCCTTAAAAAACAAGCCGTAACTCTGAATGGCAACAGTAAGGATTCATGTAAACTTTATCAAAGATTGCCAGTGGCTGATCAAAAATAATGTGTTTATGGGTGTTTCAAGGCTAATAAATAATGCATGATTTTTTGTGTCTAATGTCATTGTTTTCTGTGTTCTAGTTTTGGCAGTGTCTTTGGACTTCGATTTTTGTAAATTTCACTCCTTTGTTCTTTCGGTATTCTACTGCCATTGTTTTGGAAAATATTTGAATGGCATTGATGAATTCATATAAGTTATATAGATTAAAAGATTCAAATGTCCCCATACAACCTTTGGTAATCAGCAGAAATACACATAGCATGACTAACTGTTAATTTTACAGACTTTAAAAAGCATAATATAGAAGAATTTTCTCTTTGCAGGTTATGGGACCAATACAGACAGCATTTTCAGATTTCTTCACAGAAGTATTAGAGCAAGAAAGACAGAAAATAAAAGAGGAACTGGAGAAAACAACAGAAAAACTTGTGGAAGAGAAAAAGAAAGAGAAGGTATATATTATAGCTTCATTATGTTTCACGAATAAATGGCTGTAACATGTAAGACAGCCCCCAGGACATCCCATAGAAGATAGGGTCGCATGAAGCTGTTTAAGGGAGTACGAGTATCAGAAGCATTCTATATCCTCAGGTTTTATCCATTCAAACAGTGCTTAATTTTTTGCACATGGATCACATTTTCTTGGTCATGAGTAACTTTAAAATACATAAATAGACTGTGTATAAAATTTAATCAACTTCCAATTATAATTTCATAATTTAAAGGCATATAAACATCTTATGCAAATTGAAAGAAAATCTAGAGCGATCTGTTTCCCGCCAAAATTTTGACGTCTTATATCTAAAAAATTCCTACATGGATTTTCAAAATTTTTTGCTCAAGTTGTTCCATTAGTAGTACTCTTCAAAACAAAAGGTCAGAATTTTAATTCTAATTACAAAATTTCTGACACTCATACTCCCTTAACACCGGTAAATGTCCAATCCAACATCGCTATTACTGTGGATAACTTCTGACTCATCCATATTTCTCTTGCAGAATATCAAGATAGTTACCTGTCTTCACAGGTAAACTTTTTGTTCACACTTCCCATTGTTACAACAACTTTCAGTCAAGAAGCTGAAAACGGGTAACTATCTTCATGTTCTGCAAAAGTTATCTCCACAGTAATTTGATGTAACAGTTTGATCAATGTGTGTTTTTCAGAGGAAATACATTCTAACAGTCAAACAAAATTAAAGACCAGGAAATCCTCCACTTGTAATTTTAAGTTTATTTTTAAAATAGAATGACCCTTTCAAGGCCAGCATTAAGTATAGTGAGAAGTTAATCAACCAAATAATTTTGTTCGAGAAAACCAGTTTAATCATACAGCTTTATTCACATCTCTTGGTCATAGACAGTTGAAAAATTGATAAAAGAGAATTCTTGGAAGTACAATGCAAGTTGAATTAAAAAAAACATCATTTTATAGATTGAATTTTTATGAAGTGAACGTGTCATCATTATTACAGGCATGATCTCTCTTTCTGCTTTAATGCCAAAATCTACTTTAAAAAATCAGAATATATGGTTTTGATTCTACATTATATGACATACTGTATATTTCTGGTTAAGTCAAGTGCCCCTGTTTCTCCAATGGAAAATTATGTCATATTTAAATCTTTTCAGTTTTTTTTTCTTGTACTTTCTCTTATGATGCACGCTTATTATCTATTCCTTGCACGAATAGTTATTTGTGGTACATAACAAGACTTAAAAGATGGAGTTAGATATGAATTTGTTGAATCGCTTTTACAGGAACTTCATTGGTGGAGCGCCAAGTAAATACATCACGTGTGATGTGCTATTATTTTTACGATGCTTTTATTGGACCACTGTGAAATCTCGTTGTCCGTGATTAATGTTACTAAGCAACAGTGTTGTTATTTGAAGAACAGCAGTTCCGCACTAAAAATTTGCTGCATTTATTTATGAAAATCATAAGAGAAATAGTTTTAACAACTCGAAAGAATTGTATATTGCTGGATATCAACTCTCGTTATGTAATTTCAAAGGCTGGTTTATTATATTTTGAAATTATATATCTAGAGTTGATATCCAGCCATATACAATTCTTTCTCGTTATGAAAACTATAAGTACAATATAAATATGAACTTTTTTCACATTACTGTTATCTTACCCCGACAGACACCAGAGGAAAAAAGTGAAGCAGAGAAGGCACACTTTGAATATACACAACAGTTTGCTGAACTCAAGTATAATTTCAGTAAGTTATTATTATAGTAAGACTTTTATATTGATTGATTTTTGTTAAGCATCAAGTGAGCAACATTTCAGCTATATTTAGGGCAAGAACATTTTGGTGAATATGATAAAATTTTTAAGAGATACTTGATCCACAGAAGAGACAAATTTTACTGCCTCAAAGACAGCCAAGTCAGTCACATCTCACAGCATAATCTGGCAATACTTGAGGCTTTTGCTAGGGATCTTTTTCAATATACACAAGCACAGCAGTCTTCCCAAAGATATGGTCACAGATGGTGGATTCCTCATGTAAAAGCAATTTTACAATGCAAGTCTTTTATCCCAGGATTCTTTGTAGGTGTAGCAATAATATCCAAATTATATACATGTAGAAAAATTAGGTAAATACACGAGGATAAACAAAATCACTTATGTATAACTTTCTAAATTAAAACACTGAAAGGAAAAGCAACTATTCAAGAGCAATATGATAACATATTTCTATATCAATACCAGCGTATTATATACATGTATACTATTCATGTATGAAGTTTCTTGTGTCTTACATATTGTTGAGCTATTGGAATTGTTTTGAACATGCACAGATACTCATTGGTTTATCTAATAAGTAGCTTGAATAAATATCTCAGACAATAGGTATGCCACACTTACTAGGTAAAATATTTAGAGTAATATGTATGATAAAAAATTATTATGAGAACAATCTTCCTACAGTTCAGTTTTTAATCAATTGGCAACAATGACAATCATTTTGACCAATCAAAACAATCCAGAACAGTGAGCAATCTAAACTGTTTAGACCAATGACATTGTCATCTTGACCAATTTAATCCATCAAGAACAATAGCAGTCATCTTGAGGTTATCATAACATCATTACATTTCTTAATATTTGTATTCATAGTACAAAAGAAGTCATGACACTGTCATGACTGTCTTTAACCATTTCTGTGCCATGGGCCTATTTTCGGCCTAATATTTTTTACTATGTTCAGTGCCATCGAGCCTATTTTAGGCCTATGTTGTTTTTCTGACGTTGGAACAATAGAGAACTATGACGTCGTCAAATTTGGCGTACCTCGGCGACTATCAATTTGCCGACGTTTTTTGGCCCGCTTTCATTTTTATCGGTGTCTGTGTCCATATTGTGATAATGTGTGTAATATTAAACGGAAGATTATGAAATTTTGTAGCAATCTTTTTGAATACTTGACACTTACTATCTTTGCTTCCTAGTCATATTTTTGAATTGAGATGTTGATGAAATGCTTATTGTTTGTTATAATTTTTCTTTTGGCTTTTGATTTAGTTTGAATTCTGAATTTGTTTTTCAATGCCGAACATAACAAATTAAGTATATTAGTAGCAGCGACATAATTCCATATTGGATTTAATTAATGTTTTATTTAATATTGAAAGGTTGGCACAACTTTTACTTCTCTGTTTTGTTATTATTTGTTCTTAGAGACGTATTAATAAATTTATCAATTCATTCAGACTTTTGTTGTCACTTTTATTCATACTATAAACTAAATTTTTTTTTTTTCGGAATTTTTTTTGCCAAAAATTGAAAATGGAATATAATAGAATGCTTTCGATAAAACTTTTTATAAATCTTAATCTCAAACATAACTGGTACATTTAGGAAACACACAATTTTATTTTTTTTTAATAAAAGAATATTAGTATGTCTTGATCTCGACATACTTAGTCATTGTGATCTTGAAATACTAAGTCGTGATCTCGACATAAGTAAGTCATGCTCTTGGCATGATAATTTTAAAAAGTCGGTTAAGAATAAAATATTTATTTTTCAAACTACTTTAGGAAAATCTTTCTTTTTTTGGTAATATTGTTCACTCAAAGACTATCTGGCAAAATTATTATTACATGTATTTCAAGATGGTATGCATGTTTGATAAATAAGGTAATTTATGAAACGATATGCAGTAAATGGACACGAGACCATTACGCATATGTTCACTCCAATTGCAATAATTTTAATGAGCTGTAAGGCCATTTCGGAAATATATTCCTCATCAGAGCACTAGAACCCAAACATAGGAAAGATTTTGAATCATTCGGTTCCCCGTAAAAACTAAAAGGCAATAAATTTTAGAGTGACATATTCTTTGTCGTGCGCTACTCATAAATTATTGGAAGTTATAACCCTGGTTTTTAAGGCCATCATATTAGAATTCTTAATCAAAGGACACTAAAATTAGCATTTTTCTCCTAACCGACTTTTCTAATCATCCATAATTGACCGTCCTCGGAGTTATCTGCACGGCTACCCAAGTAAATTAACTGACTTTTCTCTCGGTTATTTACCAGAAACAGTAGGGCGCAATCATCTTAGCTTCATGTATTATTAGTGGTATAACAATACACCGATATATCGATATATTGCGGTATTTTTCAACAAAGTAGTTACACTGCTACGGAATCCAGCGTATCGATACGTATCGTTTTATGACTTCTGCTAAAATTTCAGAATCAGTACCACCTGCATGTGTAAATTCTTAAAACCTTACCCATTAACATTATTACAAATACATGTATATACCAAAAGTTTTTTTCTTTCTATCGGCCAGGAAGACATTTTTTCGATAAGAAATTTATGAGATGTATTGCAAATATAGTACTATCATCAGACTCAAATTGCACCAACGGATCAACTGTTAACATGATTCATAATATCGTACATTTTTACTTTCAAAGTTTATCTCCTTGGGTAAAAACAGGGACTCCACAGCCCTCTGAGAGCCCGGAATGAGTGGGGCCCGGAGCCCTGTGAGTGGATCCAATAGCCATGTTCTTGGATCCCGGAACCTTGTTTTGAAGCCCAGAACGCCAGTCTATGAGTCCGGAACCATATTCCTGGAGCCCGGAGCTTTTGTGTTGGGGCTCGGCGCCCAATGTTCGAGCCTGGACCACAGGACGCTCGTTATTCACCAAATCTTCATCTTTCAAAGTGCAACTGTACTAGAAAGTACTAGTGCTCTCGTATTGAACCACAGGGACTTGCTACCGGCCTAGAAAAAAAAATCTTTACTATCAAATATGAATCTCGGAGAAAAAACATTCTCCGAGATTCATATTTGATAGTAAACAATTTTTTTTCTAGGCCGGGAGCAAGTCACTGTGATGGTACTATAAATTCAAATGTAGGAATATTTGGAGAAATCAAATGCAAAAAGGTCAACGTAGGTCGCGCACGGATGAATTACGATAAACATCCTGCCCGTAGGTAATATCTATGTATAACACTTGAAAGAATATCAAACTTCAGCAAATTCACATACACATAAAGCAAGCTTTTCTATTTACTAAAGCAAACTATTATATTTTATGCGCTTGAATTGATACTAAGGAAAACATGCGATTAAGTCATGCATTTAATTTTAAAAGTTGCTCATATCTATAATAAAGAGCAATTTCAAGCAGTTCTGTCCACTGCTTATTCCCGAACATGAACATTTACTTACAACCTGCTTCTCTGGTGAGTCAAACCAAAATTCTGTACATCTTTATTGTCAGCCAGATATTATAGTATACATAAAATTTCGAACAAATAATACTGATGTTTTGCTGATAGAAGATTGTATATAATATATATATATATATATTTCATAAAGGACTAGTTAAATACTGATATCCATTTTTTTTTCTCATTTTTACACACGCACACACACTAGGTTTAGATAGGCGTGACTCCTCCAAATACCCCGAAGTATTCTTGGAGAAGTCACCGATATCAGTATAATCATTTTACTATTTCGGTATTTCATCAGTGACTCATCTGGGTGGCAGGCAAGTATCAAAACAAAACATATTTATAAATGTTTTACTCAATTTAGAAAGGGGGAGTATATGTCTCTGTTCTTCAGACCCCGCACAGCGATCCTGAATTGGGATGGGATTTATGTACCCTGACTTAAATATACTTTATACCACGATAGAGAGAAATAGTATTATATCCATACCTCACATATACTTAATGAATATATGCCGTCTGGAAGTGGGAGGGCGAGGGAGATATCTCCCCTGCCCTCTCAATGCACAGAAACTACTGTAGCATCTTCATTATAACTTAATGGATATGATACTGGCAAAACGGGCCAGAAAGGGATCGTGTGTGGGGAACTGTATCGAAAAGGGTACTATATTATACAACCCAAAGTAATTAACTGTTATTCATGTATAACAG
>MJUU01055394.1:17990-36001 GCA_002080025.1 Modiolus philippinarum | reverse complement strand
ATTGATTATCACACAGGCTCAGCTGTCTAACCACGTGGATACTGCATGGTAGATATAATCCCGTTTTTGATTGGCTATTGATCGACACGTGATTTTCATCCGTTACATAAACTGAAAAATGTAAACAAAACATTTTTTCAGTGTAGAATTTCTTGCAAATCTCGTTTTTCCTCTAATTTCGTTTTACGACCGTAAAATCGCTTAAAAGCACACATGATTTGTCAAGGTTGACAGGTATTTTTAGCAATATATTGCCTTTTTGTGATCAGTAAACATCAGGTATCTTTCTTTACTCGTAGTGATATCGGGCGCTAAATTCTAGAGTTTATACGAGCGTATATTTTGTAGTTCCCCGAAGTCATGTAAACAAAACAATATGGCTTCAAGCCGATCGCAAATTACTGTTTCGAAAACAGTAAAAAAATGCGGTATACCTAGTATTTCGAACGAAAACTAGGGTTTTCGGCGAAATACTATGTATACCGATCGGAAACCCCTAGTTAACGTGCGGTATACCTAGTATTTCGCACGAAAACCCCTAGTTTTCGTTCGAAATACTAGGTATACCGCATTTTTGTTACTATCGCGTGCCATACCACAAAAATCCATTTTTTTTTCACCACAATGTATACCTTGGGTACCTCTCAACCAATTTTATCACAATTTTACATTTCTTTTTACACTCTTTTCAACCATTGTATAACTCTGTTGGGACACCACAATTAATTTTACTTTTTTTCAATTCATGTACAACTCTATTTTTAAATGTACGGTACAACACAACAGATTTACTTTTAAACTTTGGAAGTACATTATCACAACCTTGTTAATCTGTATAACTCAGCTAGTATAAAAAATGACAAATTTTACACAATCAATTTTTACTGGAGTACACCTAGGTTGTTACACTCCAAATAACTCCAGGCTTTTTTTCAACTGGTGTATAAATTGGATATCACATCCAATTTTAAGCTTTATTTAACTGGTATATAATTATACTGGAACAACCTGACACAAATTTTTATTTTTCAATAACAGATTTTAAACCTCTTTTAAAACTTGTGTATAAATTGGATTATAAGACATCACATCCAATTTTACATTTTATTCAACTGGTGTATAATTATGCTGGAACATTACGATTTATTCTCACATATTTTTTCCACTGATATATACCACAAGATTTTTTCCCCTTTTTCTGCACTTATGCAAGTGTACCTAGGATGGTACACCACAACATATTTTAAACCATTTTTAAACTGGTAAACAAATTGATTAGTTGAATGGTAACACTAAAGTCTTCCCACAGACATTCAACTGATGAACAACTTTGATTATACAACCAATGAAGCTTTTCTCTCATCTCAGTATTTTTTCAGGATTTGAAATAACACATATTTCTTCTGTATGGTATGCAGATTCTGACATTCACACTGAACAACAAGCCATTTTTGGTTAAAAGAATTAGCCCATTTCATTTATCCTAAAGCTTGAACTAGATACATGAACATCACATCATTTCTCTGAACATTCTTACTAATTTGTCCTGCATCATTACCTACAATATAACAATATTAATACATTATCATACAGGGTAGTATAATAATTTAATGCATCCGCAAGATTTTTTCAGCTTTCTTTGGTTTTTATCCAATTTAAACTTTTTTATTTAAATTTCTCTGCTTTTGAGTTATTAGCATTTAGTTGACAAAAATACTAGCAATCATATACTGTAAAGTACTATTGTTCATGGGGTTCTAATTTTTGTGGATTTCCTAGTCTGCTTAAACCACAAAATTAAATTCCAAACAAAATACATTTTTGTCATACAGTTTTAATATATAGAATTTGAAACCATGATTTAACACACCCATGAAATAGTGATATTTATGAAAACCACGAAAATTGGTGTCCATGAATAAAAGTACTTCCAGAGTAATTTGATGAAGTTACTAAACTAATGTAGTCAAAATATTCTGCTTTGTTATTAGACAACAGTTTATATGTATAATGTTGTTTCATATGTGCTGCCAACCATAAAATTCACATTCTCATGATGAAGAGACACTTAACTAATTTAAACAGATTACAGATATCAACAAAAATTATAATTAACTTTTCATGAATTTAGTTGATCTGGATACACTCGATTAATTAAGGGCTGTTCCATTAAAATTTGTGTGGGAGGCGGAAGATGCATTTTGTTTAAGACCCCCCCACCAATGTATCATAATCTTCAAACACCTACACCAAACGGATTTCAACCCCCATCAAGGGAAAAACAAAAATTGGCATCCCCTTCCCATGTCAATTTAAATAGAACAGCCCTACATTTTCCTTAGGTCTTATGTAATAAAACTATATAAAATTGGGCTTTACTTGTCGTTTTGCACCAAATGCATCTCTTGCATATTGCTTTTTACAGCAGCACTGAGGATGGAAATATCCAACTGACTACCGATTTTAAGGAGATTGCATGTCAAAAATAATTAATGGTAAACTACTGTATAGTGCTTTATATTCACAGTTAAAATTTTCGAAGTTTTCAGTATTGGATTTATTCACAGGGTTTTAATTTCATGGATTTTTAGTTTGTTCAAGTCCTTATATTCATTTATATTAAGGTTCACAATGAAAAATTTGTGGGTATAAATTTTCGTGCTTATTTTGTAAAACCCAAATAGTGCGAAAATTAATACCCCACAAAAGTATAGCAACCATACAGTATTTGTCCTGGTCATGTAAGATGTTTTTGTCTTTATTTTTTTTTTCTAAGTTATTTCAATATTTCCATGTTTTTGTAAGTTTCACGATTATTCTGTTCACTTGTTTGTTTGTTTAGGTGTTATATGTCAACTTAGTTTATCAAATTTATAAAAGCAAAATGAAAAACTAGAGGATGCATGCCACCCAACAAAGTATTTGTGTCCGTAAGAAACATATAAGACACATTTGGCAAGACACATATGATGCCCCAGCTAAGCTTATGTATTTCTATTCATTAGAAACCCACTTTTCATTCTGGGGTCTTAAAAATATATAATTCTGAATAAACACTAATGAAGGAAAGAAATTATTTACTAAAAAGAATTGCAATAACTTATTACCTGTCTTAACTTAAAAAGCCTGCTTGCTCTATAAAATGGCATCATGTTGACAATTACAGTTCACTTGTCCTCCATCATTACTCTGTAAATACATCACAACCATATTTACATGTACAGAACGTTTTAACTAGAAAATGTGTCTGTAAGACACGGATGCCCTGCAAATAAATTTATCACAAAAGATAATCTAAGTCACTCAAACATAAAATATAGGACAAAGTCACTTAACTGTCAATGATTTTGGAAATACTGATCAAGATGATTAATTTGCCGAAACAAAATTGTTTTATAATGTGAAGTTGCTTAGAAATCGACCTGAACTCATAATTTGACCGAAGTCTTTCATGCATAAAATGTAGGTCATGGAAACCCAATTGTAAGAGAAACGGGTATAGATGAATGTTTCAGTGCTGCAGTACATAGTCGTTGAAAAACAGACTTAAGTGCAAAAGTAAACCGAAGTCACTGAAGCGTAAAATGTAGGTCAAATCCACCTTATTGTCAATGATTTGTGTAGTAGTCATCAAGACAATTCATTTGATGAAACATCATTGTCATATAACATGTACTTGTTGAGAAATGGACTTTAACGCAAAACTTAACCAAAGTCACTGAAGCGTAAAATGTAGGTCAAAGGCACCTAATTGTCAATGTTTTGGGTAGTACTCATCAAGGCAATTATTTTGATGAAACATCTTTGTCTTATAATGTGTAGTTGTTGAGAAATGGACTTTAATGCAAAACTTAACCAAAGTCACTGAAGCATAAATTGTAGGTCAAACAGTCAAACTGCCAAGTGAACTATGCATTACTATCAAAGATCTACCTACTGACCTACTATCAATGTTCTATACCTTACAGTCTCTGAGAAATGTACTTTAATGCAAAACTTAACCGGACATACAGACGGAAGACACTAAATGCCCCTTCCACATTCGTGGGCAGGGCATAAAAATAGCAGCAAAATAAATATTTCTAATTTAAAATGTTAGACACAGAAATATCTTGCCTGCATCAACTAATCAAATATAGAGGGGGGAAAAATACTTGTATCCTCTTATAATTCCTACTGTTAATTTCTGCTATTTGGTAAGATATACAGACTCTTCTGTCTTTTTCCAAATCATAACATATATAACATTTTGCCCATGAACACCTAACTTTTATGTTATATTCTAAAAGCATGTACTGTTAAGAAATTTTATACAAATTTAAAGAAACTGACATAACTGCTTCACTATTTTCTAAGCATCTAATAATTTGTTGTATTTGGTCACATCTTACATTTAGGTGGGTATTTGTCATTCTGACCCTTGTCATCTTGATCTGATCTTGTCATTGGAAACAGGAAAAGCAAGTGACCTGTATCCAGTGTCATTTTGACTATCCATGTTCTTTCTGTATGTCAAAACAGTCTTCATCAGACTATAGTAGCTATTGTTCAATTCAATTGGACTAATTTTCTGTCAATAGTTTTAGATGTTGCCAAAAATATTGGTCTAAGGTCATACTTGAAACACTCAAACATTTTCAATAAAATATTACTAACCACCTATTTCAATAATTTGATGTCTTCAGAAGTTTTGTTTGAACACATAAACAGCAGATGGATGTTCTAAGAAGACTTTCCTGTACTGATCCATCTGTGTAGTTAAGCTTTATCTTGGCAATAATTTTTCATCAATCACATCATTGTAGATCAATCCCTGATGCAACTGAAAAATAAACTAGAAATTCCTGGGTGCAGACCAGGAGAAAATCATATATAATAAACAAAAGAGCTGAAAGAAAAATATAAACAGTGATTAATTAGTACTAATGATGAAGACTCAATGTTGTCCTTTCGTGTAATAAAATACTGCCACGTCTGCATTTTATTTCAAATTTGTACCAGAAACCAATACTGCTTTCAAGTTTCAAGAACAGATGTTTTTAAAAGTAAATATTTCTATATACATCCAAAAACCCTTCTTTTTTATCTGAAATTCAATCAACAAATCCAGGAGACCTTCATCGTTAGTTTATTTTGAACATGTCTTGTCTGTTGAAACATAAATCCTATATCTACATTATACCACCTGATTGGTTTACCTTAGGATCTATTTTTTTATTTTCTTCATTCTCCTCATCAATCTCAAAGTACAGTTCAGACTTAGTAATGGCCATCGTACCAGCAATGGCCACCCCAGGTGCTATCAGTTTACAAGAGGAGGATAAAGCAACAGGACCTGGAATTAAAAAAACATGTAATTATAAATAAATACGAGGATGAAATGCCCACACCAAAGGTATTTGTGTCTGTGACACACATATGTTGTCCCCCTAAACTCATGGGTTTTTATTTGTACAGAGGAACAGAGGGACAACAAGGTTAATGCAATATGCCCCTGACTTTTCGTCACGGATGCATAAAAACAATTTCTCTTATCATATGAATACCTAAAACCTTTTTTTAGAACAAAGCAATTAGTAAACATTCATGAAATTCTGATATGCTTCTAAATCCTTAAATATTCTTATAATAGATACATATAAAATAATAAAATTCTAGAATGATGCAATGAAGTCTGAAATCAAGATGAAAGATTACCAAAAATTCATTATTGTTTAGTTGTTCAACAAAATATTGTTTTCTAGGTGTAAATTGTTTTCTTGATACAACTATAGCTGATAACTTAGGTTACATGAACAAGAAGAGTGATATCTGTTTAGATACATATTCATCTTCACCTGATATTTATAAATATTTTCTCCTTCCATCTCTTACAAATATTGCCAAATACACTGACCATTGACATGTGTCATCCTGAAAAAGCTGTACCATAAATACAAACCATTAAATTCCTGATCAAGATCTCTTTCTTCCATCATGAGCTCTTCATCTGTATAGTCTGGTAGTTGTTGGACTTTTTTCTGAGCTGCTAGATGTGCATGGAATGCTTCCCTAGCCTGGTTAATGGCATCTTCTTCTGCTCCTGTACAAAAATCATTTTCGTAAATATTAAAGATTTTACTTAATCTGCATCAACATAGTCAAGTTGCAAAAGTATTTGAATGATTAATTTACAGTGTTTTCACAAAGTGTAGGGTTTTGCATATGGTAGAACACTGCAGGTGGTTGAATATAGGCCCTATTTTTTTATTGAGGGAGAAATAAGACATTCTTATTCTTGCTTCCAAATGTCCCATGCATAATCGCTATTCTGAACAAATTTTAAACTTAATATTTTCATATACAAATATCCTATTCATTTTTATTATCAATTCTAAATTATAGATTTTCTTAATACAAATCATTTAAGACTGTGTACTCAGCTTGAAAGTTACAATTATGAAACTGAAATGATGCTATTCATAGAATTGTCATAGAAAGCTATGACTCAGCTCAACAAGAAGGACTGAAGTGAAATTTCATAAGACCATAAAATAATACCATGTTCAATGGCTGCCTTCAGAGCTGCTTCTGGATGTGTGGACCCATGTGGATTTCTTATTAGTCTCCGTCTCCTTCTAGAATCATCTTCCCAAACATCCAACTTCCAGAAATCATGTGGTCTACAAAAGCAAAACAGAAAAGAACACATACTTTCTTTAGTAAACAGTTTGTGCTTTATGACTCAGTACTAAAATAAAAGAAAATGTGTCCATGGGACACATATGCTTCTGCCATACAGATATATTGGCAAACAGGAAGTAGATGAATGATGGACTTGAAACGAAAGACACGGTAGAACTCATCATACCAAAGCTTCAGACTAAATATCAAATCATTCCTGCATACACAAGCTGATAAATCTTTGACCAAAATTTTGAAAGTACGTATGGACAACAAGGGTAAAACTTAATCCTCCGTCTCCTAACAGTGGTGGCATAAAAAAAATTTCAAGAATTTCTTTCAAATCTAACATTATATCAGATATTTATATTTTTTTGTTGTTTACCTATATCAGTATTCTATTATTTAAGGTTCATGAAATATAATACATGTCTTCACATGTTTGTACCATGTTTGTTTGGTTTGTGAGAATAAAGATATATATATCTAAATTCATTTTGGGTTCAAAGTGTGCACCCACCAAGATATTTAATGTATATGGAGTAGTAATTTCTCAAAAATGTTGTACATTTCAGATTTATTGTACTAATAAATTGGAGTGGTGATGATTTCAGAATATCCAGCGCAAACCATTAACTTCATTTTTATTAGTTTATATAGAGAGCTAACCTTAACAGGGTTTTTCTGATGTTCTGTGTTTAGATAATTTACATTTCACAGGATCATACCATGCTCTGTGCTGACTGGTTTGTTTAAATAGATAACTTACATTTCACGGGGATCTCCCCATGCTCCATGTTTATTGGTCAGTATATATAGAATCTTGTCTTTAAGTTTGATGGCTATTTGGTGGTCTCTTCTTTTAGCAGATTTTATCAGATGATCACAGAGTTTTTCTTCCTCCTTCCTATCCAACATTGTCTGAGCTCCCAATGACTATAAAATAATGTTAATCAGACATTATCTATTTTATGATTGAAAGATGAAAAGTTTACCAGTTTATCAGTTTACCTTTTCATTTTACATTTTTAGTCTTTTGAAAAGTTTGACAGATAAATGATTTGCATTTTTATTCCAAGTTGCAATTTTTAAGCTATATCATGCCAAGAACAAGTTGTATCCATATTCAATACTGCAAGTTCTGCTTTTTGATAGACCACAAACACTGAGCTGGCATTATAATAATGCAACAAATCTTCCCAATCTTATTACACACATTATTTTGATTCTGAGCCAGTCCACATCATTTCGTCATACTTCTCAATACTGAATGCTTTGCAGAGAAACAGCAAATATCAGTCGTAATGGCATGACTTGAAACAATCCTACTAATCATTGCATAATTAAGACAGTGCTTGAAACAATAACATTCAGTACCTCAAATTCAGCATGTTTCTGTACATCCTCTGCTCTCATTCTGTTTAATATAAACTCTGCTTCATTGGCTACCCTCACAATGTGATCCCTGGTGGCATGGGCTAATAATCTATTGAATAAAATAACATTATTAACTTCTCTTACAATGCGACATATTTGGGTTTTTCACTTTTAAGGGCATTGAGAGAAAAGAGGACTTTACCATTGTTTTTCTCATATTCTTATAAAACACATCCCAAAGAGCAGAAAAATATGGATTGTCTTAATGACTTACATCGCCAAACAATACATGTATCTTTCACCAAAAGATAAGATCATATAAAGTTTTATCATATGTCTGTATGTATTTTCTATATAAATTGTTTATTTGATTAATTTACTATTTTTTCACAATTGTCACAAACAGACTTTTTACCAGTCAACAGTTTCATTGACTATTGGCTGGTGATGAATTATTTACTGGTCATTAAATAGGACTATGAAGTATTTACCAATGACGCCACATGGATATCTTTGATTTCGATTTCGGGATAAAACACCTATTTACTAGTTATTCAATAACAATAGCAAGTTTATGGTGTATATTTTTTAATAAAATAGCACAGAAAATTGAAATTTATTACCACTTCAACATTTTTTTTGTTGTGAAATAGCTAAAAGTGCTTTTAAGTGCAAGTTTTAAAATAAAATGGTCAAATGAAAAGAAAAAAATGAAATGAAATTTTTATGCATAATGGGTCCTGTTTTAAAGTGAAGTTTGACACCCCACACAAATACAATTAATTCTGGAATAGCCCTTAAATGAAGACTTACCGCCCCTCATTGACTAGTTCTATAAAGGCAAGTCCAGCATGTTTTTGTAACGAATTCTGCCATTCCTGGGAACACAGTAACATAACCAGCTCTACTACAGAGGTACTCTGTTTTAAAGTAACAAGGCCTGCAAAACAAAGTCATATAATTGTAATGAATTCTGCCATTCCTAGGAACACAGTAACAAAGCCTGCAAAACAAAGTTAGATGCTATATAAATACAAAAATACAATATTCAAATAGCACTAAAATACCCAAAATACTTTACTAAAGTGAATAATTTACGATACTTTTCTCAAATCATTCTTTATCTGAAAGGTTTTATTACCTGTGATAACAGGGTACCAGTAAATGTAAGTGTAAAGTCATTCCTTTTGTATATCTTCCAGATTATGTTGATTTCTAATCACATGGAAAAATACTCCAGTGCACTAATTCCCAAAAGTATTTTGTTTGAAGATTAAATATGTTAGGTTAGCAATGTATTCCTGAAAGAATGTTTGCAGCTGAATAAATACACTTTTACATAAACTTAAACACATCTATATGTTTTTACGGAAAGAGATATAAAGTCTAAAATTTGCCATCATACCTCCAATTAATAACTCCTGTCCGTGAGAACCAATTAACGTCTTGGACAAAAACGGAGCGAAATCAACAAAAATTTCCCTCAACAATGGAGCTACTGATCCTAGAGCTTTCTCCAGTCTTTCTGTCAGGGATCCTCCTTCCAGTACGGGTAGATTTTCTACTGGACCTGGTATCTTACTATGACTCAGCTGTAATTTCAGACTTGGTCGGTTTCTAACCAGTTTATCGTGGCCATGACTTCCGGCAGATATTGCAGATATAGGTTGAGACTGAGGTTCGCCCGTGCCATCCCATTCTAATTCTGGTTCCTGTTCTGTTGATGTGGCTGATGTGTCATTGACTGAGGTATCATGATCATCCACTCCTATAAAGAAACATCAAATCACGGAGGTCTGTAGTATTGTACTGGAGATATGAAGGCACTTTTATGAAGGACCCACCATGAAAAACATTTTATTACTTTTTCTTTGTAATTTTGCAATGCAAGGCTCTAATAAATCAAATAACACATACATTTTTTTAATCAAAGTGTCACCAGACCTTCAACCCCTCAATACATGAAGTGTTGCAGTTGCTATTGTTCAGTTTTAATTCTAATTCAATAGTTTGTTAAACCTGATCCAATTTCTATTGTAATGACCAAAATGTGATATTATAGTTGATCTACTATAATCTTGGTCTTTGTTCAATTTTATTCCACAATCAGTTTTAAAAATTGCTTCCGTCTATTTCAAATACAGATTCAATCATTTTTTAAGCTGGTCCTTGAAACCTATATCCGCTAAACAAGTGTGGACCCAAATTGATGTCTCACCCGTCCCTACTTGGTTGCAAAATTGATGTGAAAACTCAAACTGCCTAAATCAGAAAACTTATCATGTTCGCTATACTGTGATATTAGATTAACTGACAAATGCAATATAGCAGACTGTCATGAATCACCCAAAACCAAAATGCCAAATATCAGTGACCTACCACTGATAGATACTGAAAAACCAAACATGTTCACTAGACCGTGAAAATGAGGTCGAGTGATAAAACAAAATAACAGGCTGTCATCTTCCATCTAAGACAAACCTACATACCAAATATTACGGAACTTACATTAATAGATACTAGGAAACTTAACAAGATCACTGGACCATGAAATTGAGGTCACAGTCAAAAGCCACATAGTAGACTGTCATGTACTACCAAAGACCAATATATATACAAAATATCATTGACCTACAACTTATAGTTAATGAGAAAATGACCTGATCATATAAGCTTAACAAGTTCACTAGACCATGAAATAAAGGTCAAGGACAAAAGCCATATGACAGACTGTCATGTACTACCTAAGACCAACCTACATACCATATATCATTGACCTACCACTTATAGTTACTGAGAAACTAAACTAAGCACAAAAACTTAACATGCTCACTAGACCATGCAATTGAGGTCAAGGACAAAAGCCACTTGACAGACTGTCATGTACTACCTAAGACCAACGTACATACCATATATCATTGACCTTCCACTTATAGATACTGAGAAACTAAACTAAGCACAAAAACTTAACATGTTCACTAGACCGTGTAATTGAGGTCACAGACAAAAGCCATATAGCAGACTGTCATGTACTATTCAAGACCAACCTATATACGATATATCATTGACCTACCACTTAAAGTTACTGAGAAAATGATCTAATCACAAAAACTTAACAAGCTCACTAGACTGTGAAATTGAGGTCAAGGACAAAAGCCATATGACAGACTGCGATGTACTACCTAAGACCAACCTACATACCATATATCATTGACCTACCACTTACAGTTACTGAGGAACTAAACTAAGCACAAAAACTTTACATGTTCACTGGACCGTGAAATTGAGGTCACAGACAAAAGCCATATAGCAGACTGTCATGTACTACTCAAGACCAACCTATATACGATATATCATTGACCTACAACTTATAGTTACTGAGAAAGTGACCAAATCACAAAAACTTAACATGATAGTTAACGCCGCCGCCGCCATACTTTGTATGCATATGTCTCGCTTTCCACGCCTTTTGTTGCGGGCCAGACAAAAAATCATGGTAATTGTTGCAATGTTGTTAACATGCATTTATGATATTTTTTGTGTTGACTATGTGACTTTATTTTTGGACATAATAGATATAATGTAAATCTTGCTATGAAAGATACTCATTTTTTGGAAAATTGAAATACACAGCAGTCTTGAGGGTAATCTTTACACAAAAAGTTTTTTCTCTTCTTTTTTTTTTTGCAGTAATATCAAAATTCTACAGCTGAATAAAACCTAAACCTTGAACAGAAAACTAATGTAAGAATTCAACCTTTTCAAAAACAGAATCAAAACTGCAAGAAAACAATCATCCCTTTAACACTTCTAACAATAAAGGGCTACGCCGAGTGCAGCATGTCGACCACCGAAATTTGGACAAGTGTAAACTAAAATTAATGTGGACACAGTAATTTGGTGGACACAATAAGGACCTTGTCACAGAAATTAACTGGACGCAAACTAGTGAAAATAAAAATTAGCCCTCTTAATCCCTTATTACTAGGATATTGTAAGAGCTAAGAAATTCTGTTGACTACCATCAAGAAAAATCCAAAGAAAAAACTCAGGTTGAAATCCAATGAAAAATAAAGATTTCGCATATTTTGAAGTATTGCAATTTGGCCCCTTTGACCCATTATAGCTTGGAAACCAAAGAGCAACGCAAAATATACTGCCATATCACTGAAAGCTTAAAATGAGAACAATCCAAAGATAAAAATCCCACCAAATTTAATGAAAAATAAAGACTTCACATATTTCTAATGATTCCAATTTTGACCTCTTTGACCCCTCATAGCATGGAAACGGTAAGAGCTACATCAAATCTGTTGCATACTGCTGAAAGCTTACATTGAGAGGAATCCAAAGAAAAAAATCCCATCAAAATCTGATGTAAAATAAAGATTTTACATATTTCTAAAAATTGAAATTTTGGCCCTTTTGACTGCTAATAGCTCAGAAACCGTAAGAGCTATGCCAAATCTGTCGACATACTACTTAAAGCCTACAATGAGAGGAATCAAAAGAAAAAATCCCATTGTAATTGGATGAAAAATAAAAATTTTAGGTAATCCGCATGTTTTCAATTTTTGCCCCGTTGGGCCCCTCATAGCTTGGAAAAGGAACAAGTTATCAAAAATCTAATGGTGCAGTGCTATATTAATTTTTCATAAGGAATCCACTGCAAAAAAAACTGCATCAAAATCGGATTAACAATATATAAAAATAAAAAAAATTAAATTTTTGAAATTGGCCCCCTTTTGCCCATATATCTCCTGAACAGTACACGCCACATGAAATCCGTTGACATATTACTGATTGGAAATTTCCTCAGGAAGACACTGAAAAAACCCCATCAAAATCTGATAAATAATAAAGATTCTTCAGTCAAATATGTTAAAACATCAAATTTAACCCTTTTTGGCCCCTTTTTTCAAAACGGGTGGGGTCACAATGACCAAAACTAAGCCAAGCCTTCCTTTTGTGCCAAAGAACATTGTATTAAAATTTCATAAGGATTGGTCAACTGAAACTTAAGTTATTGACCAAAAACAAAAGTGTCTACAGACAACAACGACGACGATGCCGACGACAGCATCATACCATTATACGACCGCAAAAATTTTTGCGGTCGTATAAAAAGTTTCTTTCTCCTTCATCACATTAAGTCAACACCATTATTCCTTACATACCATTTTCTCTGACATCAGTAGGTTCCTCTTCACTTTGTCCCCCTTCACCTTCTCCCCTGTCTCTTTCCTGGTCTCCCCTCTTCTCCTCTGTATTTTCTGTAACATTCACATCTGCAGGATCTACCGATTCTGCACTTTTGTCAATACTTCTAGGAGACTCAGGGTCTTCATCTGGAAAAAAAATCACGATTAAAAACAAGATGTGTTCGTGAGACACTACATATGCATCCAGCACCAATTTATTAGTTAAATAAATTGGAAAATGGAATCTTAATATTTAGTTACAGTTATCTTTCTTTACATAAGAAAAGAAAACATATGAAAATGGAATTTACAATTTTGACCTCTGTGACCTTGACCTTTGACCTGACCTACTTTTTGTGGCATATTTATGTTCCTCTTGAATAGACCTATACACCTGCCAAGTATGATAAATCTATCTTTTAAAAGTTCAAAAGTTATAGCCAAGGTTAAAGTTTCGGATGCATGGACGGACAGACAGGACAAAAACAATATGCCCCGATCCTCGATCTAGGGGCATGAATCTGGGGGCATTATAAGGCAAAATCAATTAATCATAATTTTTACCAAAACTGGTGTATGACTTTTCTTCTCTTTGGTCATCAGAATTCTGGTCTTTGTTTCACTACTGCACTACTATATCATGGAGAAGATTAATCGCAACAAGCATTTATCAATGTTCATCTCGTCATTGGCTTATAAAATTGCTTGTTACAACAATCGAAATTATTGCATAAGTTAAATTGAATTAAAAATTAAATACACAGTTTTTATTCTAAAAATCAACCATTTCAACACAACTACACAGTATCATTTTATATGCATGATATGCATATCAGCTTTAATCTTCATCTTCTGTATTGTTTAAATACACAAAATTGATGATTACACAATATACAATATCCTTCATATGTATATCAGTTTAAATCTTGTTTTAAAACACAGAATTAATGACAACACAATACACAATATACCTGTGGTAGTATCATTTATATGTATATCAGCTTTAATCTTGTTTCAATACACAGAATTGATGACAACACAATACACAATATACCTGTGGTAGTATCATTTATATGTATATCAGCTTTAATCTTCATTTTCCCTTTACTTTCATCTGTAATCTCTGGCCCCTTTGAATCAACTGAAACTTTATCAGCGCCCTCAGCTCCTTGTTCCTCATGTTCACTTTCTTCTTCCTCTTCCTCCTCCTCATCATCATCCTCATCTTCATCTTCATCATCATCATCATCCTCCCCATTTTCATCACCTACATAAAATGAATTCATTATATTGAACAAAAACTTTTACCGTAATATGTAGGAATGGGGACTGATTAGTAATTGTTGATTTCTATTGCCTAAATGTATTATTCACAAGCAAAGAACACATATAAGAGGGTGTAAAGGGAGTACTCTTTTGATGTATATCTGTAAAATTTTAGTCATATGATGTTAATGGTAGGGCATTTTAAGCCCTTTCACGAATTGCGCTAGCATTTACGGTGAATAAAGGTAAAAATTTGATCACTTAAGAATTTAACATTAGAAGAAAAAAATGCTATGATTAAGTTCTGATTAAAAAAAATTCAAGTTACTGTGATGACAAAAATTAATTGTTACTGCACATCTTTCAGCATTTCTGTCAAATTTTGAGATTGATCTGGTTTTATCCATTTACGAGCAATACATTTCCATGCTTCTTGGCTTCCATTTTTTTCTCCATTTTTGACATTTTAATGGTATTATTAATTTTATAAAATCCTTGTACTTATTTACAATTTATCTCCATTTGTATAGTTACAATAAGAATTGGATACTACAAATAAAGCTATAAAAATAACAAAAAATAAAAGTGATTTGTGTTTAAAAATAAAAACATATATTTTTTCACAAAAAAAATGACTACGGTAATGTATTATATATTTGCATGCAACAAAAAGAAAAGTAAATAATTATACCAATGCAAAAATAAATTTTTTGATATTGGACATTAATAACAAATTGGTATGTAGAAACTAAAAGACAGTTTTCCATTAAACAACATCTGACAACAGTCTTTAACCTTCAACATTTCTATTATCAGGACCATCATTTTTAAACTCAGCCTCTTGGTTCAAGCCTCCGCCAGCCATATTGGCTAGAACACTTCCATCCTCATTTAATTCAACATCACTTTTTACAGACATGCTTGACAAAGTTGATGAAGACTCTTTAGTTTGTTGATCAAGGTCAGACAGAGTCTTGTTTTTCACGTCTGCCTTGCCTAGCAGACCTGTTCTTGGTGTATCTCCATTTTGAGCATTGTTCAATAGAGGTCTTAAGTTCTCTAGCAGTCCTGTTGCTGACAAGTGTAACAAAATAAACTTTCTTTACTTCCATTATATATCTAAACTAGACAGAATATCAAGTACCAACATAAAACTGTCTGAATTATACAACAGAAAGGTGAAAAGAACTTCCAAAATACTGAGAACAAACAGTTAGAGCAAAAAACCAGTGATCCTCATTCACTTATAATTTGAATTCTATCAAAGGGGTTATTTTTGCATGGTTTACTTTAAATTACAAGATATTGCTTAACCTATTGCAAGGGTTTATTTTTGCAATTCTCATTTATGTGTCGTAGGTATTTAAGAAAAACCAAACATAGGTAATCAACGATTACAGAGTTCGCCTCGTTATGGCACTTTGTCACAGTAACAAAATTTTGACTGGATGTTGACATCACATTTGCATGCCTAAGCAAGGTTACATGATCCTACCATGTATAGTGACTGAGATCTGAACTTGCCTGAAAACTTGGACATAAATCGCTCATGCGTAAAACATTAGTCAAAGTGACCTACTTTTGCCTGGATGCTGATGTACCATCAGGGATGCATGCCTATTCAAGGTTACATGATCCTACCATGTAAAGTGACTGAGATATGAACTTGTCCAAAAACTTGGATGTAAATCAATCAAGCAGAAAATATAGGTCAAAGTGACCTAATTTTGTCTGGATGCTGATCTACCATCAGAGTTATATGCATATGCCAGGTTACATGATTGTACCATGTATAGTGACTAAGATCTGAACTCGTCCTAAAACTTGAATGTAAATCAATCAAGCATAAAATATAGGTCAAGGTGTCCTAATTTTGCCTGGATGCTGACCAACCATCAGAGATGTATGCATATGCAAGGTTACATGATCCTCCCATGAGTAGTGACTGAGATCTGAACTAGTCAGAAAACTTGAATGTAAATCAATCAAGCATAAAATATAGGTCAAAGTGTCCTAATTTTGCATGGATGCTGATTCACCATCAGAGTTGCATGCATATGGAAGATTACATGATCCTACCATGTATAGTGACTGAGATCTGAACTCGTCCAAAAACTTGAATGTAAATCAATCAAGCATAAAATATAGGTCAAACTGACCTTATTTTGCCTGGACGCTGACCTTCCATCAGAGATGCATGCATATGCAAGGTTACATGATCCTACCATGTATAGTGACTGAGATCTGAACTCGGACGTAAACTTGAATGTAAGTCATTCAAGCGGAAAATATAGGTCAAAGTGACCTAATTTTGCCTGGATGCTGACCTACCATGTATAATGACTGAGATCTGAACTTGGACGTAAACTTGAATGTAAGTCGTTCAAGTGGAAAATATAGGTCAGAGAGACCCAATTTTCTTGGAGGCTGTGAGATAGCCCAAGATGCACCTGCATACAAAGTTTGATGATCCTACCATGCATAGTTGCAGAGATATATGCCCAAATGCGGACGCGGACGTAGACACGGACGCGGACACCGGGGGTACTCCAATAGTCCCCCTCAACTTCTTTGAGGCGAACTAAAAACAAGTGCAGACCCAAATTGATGTCTCGCCCGTCCCTATGTGGTCCCAAAACTGATGTAAAAACTCAAACTGACTAATTCAGAAAACTTAACATGTTGGCTGACAAAAGCAATATAGCAAACTGTTATATAAAACCCAAAATCAAAATGCCAAATATCAGTGACCTACCACTGATATAGATACTGGAGAACCAAACATGTTCATTAGACCGTGAAAATGAGGTCAAAGGCTAAAGCCAAATAGCAGGATGTCATGTTCCATCTAAGACAAACCCACATACCAAATATTATTGACCATACATTAAAAGATACTTGAAAACCCGACATGCTCCTTGAACCGTGAAAATGAGGTCACAGACAAAAGCCATATAGCAGAATGTCATGTACTACCCAAGACCAACCTATATACCAAATATCATTGACCTACCACTTATAGTTACTGTGAAAATGACCTATTCACAAAATTTTAACATGCTCACTAGACTGTGAAATTGAGGTCAAGGACAAAAGCCATATAGCAGATTGTCATGTACTACCTAAGACCAACCTACATACCATTTATCATTGACCCAACACTTATAGTTACTGAGAAGCTAAACTAAGCACAAAAACTTAACATGTTCCTTGGACAATGAAATTGAGGTCACAGACAAAAGCAATATAGCAGACTGACATGTACTACCAAATATCAACCTTCATACTAAATATCATTGACCTACCACTAATAGTTATTGAGAAATGGACTTAATCAGAGAAACTTAATGTGGTCACTAGACCATGAAATTGAGGTCAAGGACAAAAGTCATTTGCCAGACTGACATGTACTACTCAAGACCAACCTATATACCAAATATCATTGACCTACCACTTACAGTTATTGAGATATGGATCTAATCAGAGAAACTTAACGTGGTCACT
>MJUU01055393.1:0-13136 GCA_002080025.1 Modiolus philippinarum | reverse complement strand
TCTCTACATAAATTTTCATAGAGTGACCAATCAGCTTTATCAAATTTAAAGCGCTGTGGCTTTTCTCCGGTAGTAGAATAAAGATGTTGAAGAATGATCGGAAAGTGATCACTACTACATAAGTCGTCGTGTACTTTCCAGGAGAAGTCCAACAGTAGAGATGGGTCAGTTATAGTTAGGTCTATAGCTGAGTAAGCCCCATTTCCAGGATGTAAATAAGTGTGTGAACCGTCATTAAAGATACATAAACCTTCCTGCGACATCATGTCTTCAATCTTTTTACCTCTATCATTCAAAGAAGAACTGCCCCATAATGGATTATGTGCATTGAAATCACCCATTATTATATATGGGGAGGGCAGTTGGTCGGTCAAGTTTTTAAGTTGACTCAGACTAGGGTTGAAATTTGGTGGTAAGTATACAGAACATAATGTGATCGTTTTATCTAAAGAAATTCTCACTGCAACAGCCTGTAGATCTGTAATTAGATCAACAGTACTGTGGACAATATTGTTGTTGACAAGAATTGTTGAGCCGCCAGCAGCTCGTTCATTTTCAGGTACATAAGTACTGTAGAGGGAGTAGTTCTTTACATTTAACGTATCACTTTTCTTCAGGTGCGTTTCCTGAAGACAAAATGCCGCAGGACTAAAAGCTTGAATTAATAAAGTAATTTCAATAAAATTTATCTTAAAACCTCGGCAATTCCATTGAATTATATTGTTCATTTTAGCCGTATTGGTGAGATATTTCCCTTTCGCGAAACCGAGGGATGACGAGACGATAGACCACTTGCAGACGAAGACCTACTGTGTTGTCGTTCACTTTCGATGTTGCTTTCCGGTTCGGATGTATCCATGTGGGAATCTAATGGTCCCCAAATGCTTACATCCCACCACGGTTTTTGGCGTGGACCGGATGTTTTAGGTGTGCCAGTGTCTTCGTCCGAAGACAGACTTTCGTATCTATTAGATGTGCTAATAGATGAATTGGGCCTGTCACATCTGCTCTGTCTTTCACTATTTTTATTTTTTGATTTTGTTTTATCTGCAGAAGATGAACGCTCTGCAGATTTTTCTTTGTTTGATGAAGGATTATTAGAAGCAGGTTTTGTTTTATTTAGTTTTAGATTACAATTAAAAGATGATTGTCCTTTTATGGAAGTTGACGATTGTGTTGACTTGGTGTTTGCAGTTGCTGTTTGTTTCTTATATTTAGTTGGAGTAAGAATTTGATCCTTTGAAACTGTTTTAGTAGGCATTTTGTGGGGATTTTGGCTATCACATGGCCAGGTCATAATTGTCTGCGTCTCCACATGCGACAAAGTAGGCCATTGTCTAACCTTATCTGCATATGAAGAATTTGCTGTAATGACTGTGTTTGCTGAAGAAATTTGCTGACGGGCTTCCTTGTAAGAGATGTTTCTTTCTGTTTTCAATTTTAATATTTCTTTTTCTTTGATATAAAGGGGACAATCCCTCGATGAAGACATGTGCTCACCGCTACAGTGGTTTACTGCAGTCAGTGCCCTGGTGTCCCTCTTCTGCGCACCTGAAGCATTTCAATTTGCCATGACATTGTTTGGTGCCATGACCAAACTTTTGGCAAGTGAAGCATCCGACTGGGTTCGGAAGGAACTTGTCCACCTTTATACCAAAGGGTCCTATTTTCAAAGATGTTGGTGGGATAGATGAGTTAAAGGAAATCAGAAAAGTGTTAAGTTTTACCGGTGTTCCTGTTTTCTTGGAAATGAATCTTTGAACCTTTGTGACGCCTTGTGATAATAGCCCGTCACAAATTTCTTCATCAGTGAGATCAGCAAGATATTGACTTCTATCCCGCAAGATACCTCTACTACTATTTAATGTTTTAAAATCAAGAATTTTTGAAATTTTCATTAAGTTGTCACTTTGATGTTTTGATACAGTTTCAATCAATAAATCACCTGAACGCATTCTAGAGACATTTTTAACGGTTCCAGCAATGCTTTGTATTGTCTTTTCTATTACAAAAGGATTAATTTTAGAAATGGGCTTTTCGGGTGACCCAGTCAACACTACGAATTTAGTCCAGTTGCTCTCTTCAACTTCGGGAACAGAATCATCAGATTTTCTTTTTTTTATTTGGAGCTGGTTGATTTGATGTTTGTTGTGCCATGTAAGAAGGTAATATGTTTCACCATCCTTGTCGCCCACCCACCACGGAGTGCCAACAGGGGCGATGCTTTTATTCCAGGGCTCTCCACCGGAAAGCACCAAGTGATCCAAGGATGGTATACTCAAGCAGAGCGTAACCGTCAGGCACTGAAGGAAAGCGTACCACTTGATTGACCCATAAGCCACCGCCTTCTCGAAGATTACCTCCATTGATTAAATAGGTAAATGAGGATAAGATATTCAAAAGACACTAGTTTGTAAATCTCATTTTTGGGGATATCTTCAAGGGCTTGGCATGACCAGCCGATTGATCGGACCGGGTCCATCCGACCTCCCGTTTAGATGATATCAGAGCCAGAGTAGGATATAGACCCTGTATTCTCGGCCCAACGGATATTTATGGCCGCAGCGGGAGTCTGAATACAGGTTCGCACCCACCAGGATCTCGTCAACACGGGTCTCGACACACGGCAAACGTGTCGCCTCTGTTAGGAAGACTCATACTCCAAGCTCAGAGGATGCTGCGGGCCTATTCTTCAGCCGGGACCGCGCACGGCGGACTGCTGATTGGAAATTTCCTCAGGAGCACACTGAAAGAAACCCCCATCAAAATCCGATTAATAATAAAGATTCTACAGACAAATATGTGAAAACACCCAATTTAACCCTTTTTGGTCCCTTCTTCAAAAACGGGTGGGGTCACAATGACAAAAACTACTCCAAGCCTTCCTTTTGTACCAAAAAACATCATGTTGAAATTTCATAAGGATTGTGTTACTGGAACTAAAGTTATTGACCAAAAACAAAAGTGTCTACAGACGACGACGACAGCACCATACCAATATACGACCGCAAAAATTTTTGCGGTCGTAAAATAGAAAAGTACAAGTACAATACTTATTTACTAGTATTGTTTACTATACTGAAGAGCAGTAACTTCTAGCTACTTGATTATTACTGGTATGATGTGAAAATCTTGTCAATCGGGTCCCTCAACGGAATGCACGGTTTTATGCAATCTGCACTCCCATCTTTCATTTTTGCAGCAGCATGCATCCGGGCGCAGATGGCAAGTATTGATTGATTGATTGAATATTGTTCAACGTCTACCGATCAGTATTTCAGCTATATCAAGACGAGAACAAGTCTGTTAATAAATAATCACTTTGGGGTATGGAAAGGGTCATGGGGCGGAAAAAGTCTGACTGCCACTGGAAAAGTAGGGTGAAATCGAACGGGGCGGGGAATTTAGCCTTGTAGCCGATCACCTACGGACCACTCAAAAAAGAGCTTGCTTCAAGCGTTCTTTAACGTGCAGGAAGCGTGGCATTTCTTCCAACACGTGGACCCGAGTTAACATCCCATTCGAAAGATGGGTTGTGTATTTATTCCTCCCGTACAACCACGGAGTAGATCCTATTTCTATATCCTGGGGTTCCCTCGGGGTCGCCCCAATAAGGGGGGGGGGGTCATACCCGGCAAGCCGGAGATACTAGGTTCTATTTCTATACCCCGGGGTTCCCTCGGGGATGGAAGTATTGAGGCGCAGATTTCAAGTATTGGGTTACAGAGTACAATATTGTAATTGCTGCTCCTAACTACTTGTGATTTATATAAAACGTGGTTGAAATAACCTAATATTTTCTCTTCATTTAAATCCAAATCCCCCCTAGCTATTACTATAACCTTTTCACTGGTTATTACCCTAACCCTTACGCTGACTTAATCTTGCCCTTCCTCTAAATTTAACCTAACCCCTTTCCCCGACTATAACCTTTCCCGGACTATATCTCTATTCTTTCCCTGTAATATAACCCAAACCTTTCCAAGACTTCAACCCTAACCCTTCCGCTTTCTCTTAATACTAGTATTAACCATACCATTTATATGATTTAAACCATAACCTTCCAATGAATATAACATTACATCATATGTTGAAATGTGGGTCCGTGAATAAGCAATTGGCGCCCAAAAATGTGTAATATGCGCTCCGTTCCATGAAATCTGCGCAAAGAACCCTCAAAATGTACAAAAATGAACCCCT
Organism: Modiolus philippinarum; assembly: GCA_002080025.1. Taxonomy (NCBI): domain Eukaryota; kingdom Metazoa; phylum Mollusca; class Bivalvia; order Mytilida; family Modiolidae; genus Modiolus; species Modiolus philippinarum. The sequence goes on along the minus strand of MJUU01055393.1, from coordinate 8,936 downwards.
TTTGAAAAATTTTTGCATGTTGCACATCAAGATATATGGACCCAACATCCTACAAAATTGAAAAGTTCTAGGTAAAATGGTCTCCGAGGTCTAGTTCGGACAAGTTCATCCGGACGAGAAAAAGGGAGAAGATAAAAAAGTGAAACACAGAAGTCTCTCAAACGAACACCTATATCGGAATACTGGACATTTTGAGACCCCTTTCCCTTAAGTTTTATGGAGCTAGTGTCAAAAGTTTTTGAGAAACGGTGGAAAGATGGTGAATTTCATACTGTGGGACCACCCCGTCCTTCTGACAACTCTAAAAGTACCCTCTCGGAAACATATTTCATAATAGTACATCTACATACATTGGGTAATATGCTACAAAGTCTGACGTATTTATGTTGGAACAGTTATTTTACGACGGGGGGAGGGCAGAACTGATAAGTATTATAATTTTTTTTTCATTTCAGTAACTATTGTAGCTTTCACAATATAACTGAGTAGGGGGGATGAACAAAACAACAAAGAACACAAAAATCAGCACCAAAAACGCATGAAGATTGCTTGATTAATTAGAGTTTAACGTCAAGTGAGCAATATTTCAGCTATACCAGGACGTGAACAAATTAATCAATTAAAAAATATATGTAAGAGAAGAAAAAAAAACATGAACAAGTTTTGTTTGCCACTGGAAAAGGGGAGAAATGGGTAGGGGTTAGTCCTAGTGACTCTGCTCCCTGTAATACTGCATGCAGCGTGGCGTGTCTCCACAAAGTTTATCTACAATGGTTCGCGGCCAGGCTTTCCGTATTATGACTTGACTACCCCGAATAGACAGGGCATTCCCCTATCCACCAAAATGGAGACGCACTCGACAGTTCTGTAGCTGGGGCCACTGAAACCCGATTCAGGTGCCGGGCACATGATGAAGAAATACCTATAAGTATGAGAAAAGTGTTTAATGTGCATGATTTAGAAACTTATCCTGTCAGTTCTGATTGATTGATTAGTTAGAGTTTAACGTCAAATAAGCAATATTTCAGCTATATCAGGACGAGAACAAGTTAATTCAAACAATTGTAAGTAAAAGAAGAAAGAAATAAAGGTGCACGGGACAACGACTTTTGAATGCCACTGGAAAAGGGGAGAAATGGGTAGGGGCAGACAATTTAGCCTTCCATATGACACCCAGTGCGTCTACTGTCAGTTTTGATAGATCAGAAGAATTTTTTTAATTGTAAATGTTGTTTACAGATACTGTATGGCATTGTGACAATTTACCATATTCTATATAGATTAAATTTAATCACTATTTAGCAATATGTAATTTATTTTCAACCAGATATACAGAATCTATCAACCAGATGTAAAACAAAATGTAGTTCTCATTCAATCTTTAAGAACATCAGGAAGAAGACGACGATGTGTGAATAGACGTACTTTATAATAAATGTATAGTTAATTCATTCCCAGAACTTCATTGTACAGCTTGCGCAGTTACACCATATTGTTCTCCTACTGTTTCAATCACAATCTGTGCAACTATGAATTGTACGTGATAACGTTACCTTCATAAGGATTGATCAACCAGATCTGAATTTATTGCACGGAAACGAAAAGTCTACAGACGCCGCCGACGACATCATACCAATATACGACCTCAAAAGTGTTTTTTGCTGGCGTATAAAAACTGATCAAATAGGTCGATGTACAACAACATTCATTTGTAAACAGTTTAATCTTAAATGTTGTCCAGTCAAAAACTTGAAACAATTTTAAGCACGAGACCACCTGGCCCATTACTTTGCCATTTTGATAGGTCTTCACTCGATATCAGTTTTGATATAATCAAGGGCTACGCCGAGCGAAGCGTGATACGACCGCAGCATGTCGAACACTGAAATTTTAACAAGTGTAATTCAAAATGAATGAGGACACAGTAAATAGCTAAATGGACACAATAAACAGCTTGACCCAGTAAGTAGCTGCACACAAACTAAGGAAAATAAAAATTAGCTCTCCTGATTCCTTATATAGATAGGAAATCGTAATAGGTATGTCAATTTTTTTGGTCAACAGTCAACATACTACTTTAATTATACGAAAAGAGGAATCCGAAGAAACTAACCCATTAAAATCCAACAAAGAAAAAAAATTACATATTTTGAAAATTGAATTTCAGCCCCTTTGACCCCTTATAGCTCGGAAACCTAAGAACTACGCCAACTCTTAATGACATAATACTGAAAGCTTAAATCAAGAGGAATACAAAGAAAAAATCCAATCGCAATTCGATGAAAAATAAAGATTTCACCTAGCTATTTCGAAAAATTGCAATTTTTGGCCGCTTTAACCCCTTGTAGCTCGGAAACGGTAAGAGCTGCGAATAATCCGTTGACATACTGCTGAAAGCTTACACAAAGAGGAATCCAAAGAAAAAATCCCATCCATGTTAAGAAAATATCCAATTTTGGCCCCTTTGACCCCTTGTAGCTCGAAAACGGTAAGAGTCAAATCGGTTGACTGCTGAAAGCTTACATCAAGAGGAATCCTAAAAAATCCCATTGAAATCCGATGAAAAATAAAAGATTTCACATATTTAGAAAATATTCAATTTTGGCCCCTTTGGACCCCTTGTTGCTCGGAAACAGTAAGAGCTACGCCAGATCCGTTGACATACTATTTATAGCTTACATCAAGAGGAATCCAAAGAAAAAAAATCCCATCAAAATCCGATGATAAATAAAATTTTAGGTTGTCAGCAAATTTACAATTTTGGTCCCTTTCGGCCCCTCATAGCTGGGAAAGGAAACAAATTTACAATTTTGGTCCCTTTCGGCCCCTCATAGCTGGGAAAGGAAACAAGTCATCTAAAATTAATAGTTGAGCGCTATATTAATTTTTCATAAGGAATCTAATGAAGAAAACTGCATCAAAATCGGACAAAACATGAAAAAAAAATAGATTTTTGAGATTTCCCCTTTAGGGACCCATTTATCGCAGAAACGGTACATGTAACGTGAAATCCGTTGGCCATACTACCAGTTGGAAATTTCCTAAGGAGCACACTGAAAGAAACCCCATCGAAATCCGATAAATAATAAAGATTCTACAGCCCAATCTATGAAAACACCTAATTTTAACCCTTAAAAAACGGGCAGGGCCACAATATCCAAAACCAATCCCAACCTTCCTTTTCTGACAAGGAAAATATTATTAAAATTTTATTAGGATTGATCAACCAGAACAGAAGTTATCGCACGGAAACGAGCAGTCTACAGACGCCGCCGACGACGACGCCAGTATCATACCAATATACGACCTCAAACATTTTTTGCGGTCATATAAAATGTTTGCACACCTTCGGCATTGAGGAAGCCCGATATGCGTCACATTCTTTCAGAATCGGCATGGCAACAACTCTTACCATGGCTGGTGTTTCTGATGAACAAACTAAAACATATGGCCGATGGAAATCCATTGCATATGCCGGATACATAATTACTCAAGGGGGAACACGGCATCATTAATTTAAGTATACAGCAAATAATCTACAACGTTTTGCCACATCTAGTTAATTTTAGGTACACAGAATGATATATGGATATAAGGTTCTTCAATTGTCAGGAATGCATTCGTCTTTGCAAAGAACAGACCATGTGGCTTGACACTGAACCAAAGATTTGGGATAAAGTTCTTCTCGCAAGGCAGGCGCGGATTAAATTGGACGAGTTGAGGAGGCACATTGAACTCTTGATGACCCTTGAAAATATCCCTGCATATATAGTCATTTATATTGGGGTAATGATTTAGGTGAAACCAGATTAGGTCTGCTTCATTATAAACTTAAGAGATTTATGTTGAGGGTTCAGCAGAAAATGCCACACACTCGACTAGTATTTTCACAAATATTACCGAGGACGTATTGGCGCCACTCCAATAATAATGAGAAAATGGATAGTTGCAGAGAGGTCGAACAGTTCCATAGCTACATTTATTTCAAAACAAAGGGGGGTTCTATATTCATTATCCAGACATAAAAACAGCTCAGTTTTTTAGCAGCCGATGGGGTGCACTTGACTCCTTTTGGAAACGGCATTTTCTTAAACACTTTGCAAGGAGCATTGGAAACTTTTGTTTCCCATAAGGATGGCGTTGCATTCCCATAAAAAGCTTTCCTTTAAGGTGTTGAATTCCACCAACTCGTCATCTTCGCACCCAAAAGCCAAAGGGAGTACGATAGATTTGTTATATCTTTTGCATGCTTTTAGTTTAGAAGTGACTGAATTTACTACATTCACTTCATTGTACATAATCATTTATTAGCATTTACATTAGTTCCTGTTAGCAGTTAAATTTTGATGCCGTTACTCGCTTCATTATACATATGTCCAAGTCCAATGCAACGTAAAAGAATGGATAACAGGAAACATCCACAATGGCTGAAAATTATGTTTCCATGCCACAATCTGTCATGGAACTACACATGAAAAACATGAATAAGACAAGAGACAAACGTAGAAAACAATAGGAACTCGGGACAGCCGGACTTGGTACCGGCACTAGTAAAAGCCAGCGGCTCAAAGGCCACAGTTCCTCGGCTCAATCCCCATCCCCAACCCCAATTGTATTGGTGGTTGACAGCATAGTCAAAATTTCATGTCTTATATTTTGTCTATTCTGTCAATTTGGCAATTTCAATGCACTGGAATACCTATTTTTATGCCCCCAGATCGAGGATCGGGGGGCATATTGTTTTTGTCCTGTCTGTCTGTCTGTTTGTCCGAAACTTTAACCTTGGCTATAACTTTTGAACTATATAAGGTAGACTTTTGATACTTGGCAAGTGTATAGGTCTAGTCAAGAGGAACATAAATATGCAAAAAAAATGAGGTCAAAGGTCAAGGTCATAGGGGTCGAAAAGGGGTAAAATTGGGAATCTGGGGGCATATGTAGTGTTTCACAAACACATCTTGTTTTCAATCTTCAAATATTCATCCGCCGTGCGCGGTCCCGGCTGAAGAATAGGCCCGCAGCATCCTCTGAGCTTGGAGTATGAGCCATCCTAACAGAGGACCCCGAGGGAACCCCGGGATATAGAAATAGGACCCAGTATCTCCGGCTTGCGGGGTGAGACCCCTCCTAAACGGAGGCTGACCCCGAGGGTCCCGGGATATAGAAATAGGACCCATTCCGTGGTTGTGCGGGATTAATAAATACACAACCCATCTTTCGGATGGGATGTAAACTCAGGTCCACGTGTTGGAAGAAATGCCACGCTTCCTGCACGTTAAAGAACCCTTGTAGCAAGCTCTTTGTGGGGTGGTCCGTAGGTGATCGGCTACAAGGCTAAATTCCCCGCCCTTGACGATTTCACCCTACTTTTCCAGTGGCAGTCAGAATTTCCCGTCCCATGGCCATTTCCATACCCCAAAGTGATTATTTATCAACAAACTTGTTCTCGTCTTGATATAGCTGAAATATTGCTGAGTAGACGTTAAACAATATCCAATCAATCAATCAATCAATCAATTATTCATGGATTAGCATGCCGTCACCATCTATACACATTCATAAATCACTATAGCCATTAGCCTCTGATTTCCATGGTTATGGCTTCCGACATTTTTCAAATGCAATTTTGATCTGCCATTCAGTACAATTTCGGCGATCAATTCATTTATACTTGAGATTCGTAAATCATTTCAACTTTATTGAACAATTTTATATTTTGTTTACACTTTATAGTTACCATTGACATCAATTAAATCTAGTCATGTTAATAAAACTACTGTAGCCATTTTTGCCAAAACCTATATGAATCGTTTCTTTGATTAAGCATCTTGAAATTGGGATTTAAAAATCTGCATTTTTAGATCCGTTAAACAAATGCTACCTTATTTCGTGTAGCATCGTCCCTTCCCCATGTACGACTACATGTTGGTAATTGGACATTCCGTTTTACCGGAAAGCATACCTAAAATCTTTCTTTTAACCAGAGTTGACCAAGCAGGGACTGTCAAAAAAAAACCCGCCCACCCACACCTTATTATTTGTTTTATATTTATTGTATATTCATAGATACTGCTGGGTTTTGTTATTTTTATCTCCAGATTCTACAGTCCACAAGTGGTGACCTATCCAACAACATGCAGTCTTCGAATTTTACAGCACAGAGCAGCACCAAGTTCTATTTCAATTAACAATGCTCGGATCGTAGTTCGTATACCTGGTTTTAAGCGTAATGAGCTGCTACAGCGATTCTTTTCTATTGCAACGAACTGGACAAAATATGCAAGTCTCGCACGCTGGAAGAAAGTACCGTCGCCATGATTTCGTATTCAGGAGTGTGCATACCCTTCACTTTTCTATGGAATTGTTTGTCAGCATGGAAAAAATGTATGCTGCAATGACTACCTATTCGTTCAAACTTTTGCAGGATCCCAGGCATTGAACACCGTTTTGGAAATACTACTTCTATAACGACTGTCAATTTCGCTGCGTTGGAATACCTATTTGTTTTAATCTTTTCCTATTCGTGGATTAGCATGCCGTCACCATCTACACACCTTCATAAATCACTTTATAGCTATTAGCCTCTGATTTGAAGGGTTGTGGCTTCCGAAAATTTTCAATCGCAATTTTGATCTGCCATTCAGTACAATTTCGGCGGTCAATTCATATATACTTGACATTCGTGAATCATTTCAATTTTATTGAAATATTTTATATTTTGTTTACACTGAATAGTTACCTTTACATCATATTAATCTAGTCATTGTATACAACATATGTACAAAAAAACTAATGTGGCCATTTGTTGCCAAAACCTATATCAATTCTTTCTTTAATGAAGCATCTTGGATAATAATTCGTGAGAAAACGGGGAAAATAAAGCTTTAGCTGTTAGACGAGACATATTGGTGAGCGGGGCTAAATTTATCGTGCCACATCAACCGACAAAGGCAATTGAAGTTGCCGAATATCTTACAACTCAATTTTTCCACTAAATATAAATGATGGGGTATGAGTTCCTTCTTGTTGGTTTGCCCGGTACCCGAATCGCTTTTCAGGGGCTTCGGCTACAGAGCTGCCGGGCGCGTCCCCAGTTAATGGATAGGGGAATGCCCTGTATATGCCGGGTAGTCAGGTCATAATACGGAACGCCTGACCGCGAAGAAACGCCACGCTACATGCAGTATAAAGACCCCTTCTATGTTTCTCTAAAGAGAGCAGACGCCCTGGGTGTCGAATGGAAGGTTAAATTTCCTGCCCCTACCAATTTCTTCCCTTTTCCAATGACAATCAAAAGTCGTTGCATAAAGCATAAAAGTTTTATTTAAAGTCGGATGCATATCATAACAATAACGTAAGCTCTGTAGGGGAGTGACTTTTTACCCAAATATACCCAAACACACCAAAATGAACTATAACATAGGCAATAATTGTTAAAATCATTGTAAACTGTGTATTTTAATATTTTATTTATTAAATATCAATTTTTGGCATTATTCAAGTGAAAAAGCTATGATATTCCATGCCCCTTATGTCCATGAGAGCAATTGCAACCAAATACACTAACTAATGTATACACTTCAACAAGCTGTTATTACAATTTGCTAAGGTCCATTTTTACTTTAAACAATTTTTTTCATTAAATTGTGATTTATTTAACATTAAATTGAATAAATCTTTCATGATTTTGTCAAATTATTATGGTGCCAAGCCTTCAGGTGTTGAATGTGAAATGGGAGTTAGTGTGTATTATTCTTCAACTTTGTATAAAAAATCACAATTTGATAGAAAAAAAATGGTAAAAATATCACAAATAAATGATATTTTTTTTTTATATTTTCAGCATGAGAATTATGCTTAAAAGCGTTAATTGGTGTATTTGGGTTTATTATTCGTGGTCGTAAGGGGCATGTAATATCGTAGTTTTAATTAACATTTCCAATGCAAATACTTTAAAAATTCACAATTAAAGTTTATAAAAACTGTTTTCAAAGTATAATTTAATTTATTATATACGTTTTTGTGCTAATTTCAGTTATTTGGGTAGAATTTGGTGTATTTCGATATATTTAGGTGAAAAGACACACTGGCTCTGTAGAGCTTTTTACCGACATGCCCCGGTTGTCCCTTCTACCATTGTTTCTTTCTTCTGTTACTTACAATTTTGTGAATTGATTAACTTGTTCTCGTCCTGTTATAGCTGAAATTTTGCTCATCGGACGTTAAACTTGCAGACCTGTTAAGTCTCACGCTTTCCAACACCAAATCACGCTCTCACGCTTACCCCTTTCAATGTCACGCTTTTTTAATTTCCAAAAAATAATTTCAAGTAGAAAAACGACCTTATTAAAATAAAAAAAAACCATAAATAAGGGATTGTTCTGCACATTCTTCCATAATAGAGGTTCAGTTTTTTACTACAGGTCCTGAAGTTAAACAATTTTTTCAATGGAAATCACAGATATGAAAGCTTATTTTATATTTACCGTTTTAATGAAAATTTTGTTTCAAAATCCCTGTTTTTGCCATTTGAAATGCTCTCAGAATGCACCACTTTGCGTCTCTGAAATTAAAATCTTGAGGCTATTCCCCCACACGCCCTTCGTCTCACTCTTGGAACCCAAACCCCCTTGACAGCTCTGAACTTGAACAAATAAATAAACCAATCAACTGTGTTGGTTTGCCATCATTCAGCCATGCCTCTGCACGGACACATTAAACACACACTGATCTCGGGAGAATCTCATGTCAAAGACAGTTATTATATTGACAGCTACTGATCAATATTTTGGATGTTCATATTCTCTGCACTACTCTGTCATGTATTTTGTGTTGTCACATTTGACATTAATGATATGATGATTATATTAATATATTTCTACGCCCTTCACAGGGTTCCCACAACATTATTGTAATCAAATTCAAGGACTTTTCAA
>MJUU01055392.1:14097-30222 GCA_002080025.1 Modiolus philippinarum | reverse complement strand
CCAATGTAAACAGATCAATAGGAGGGTTTTTATTTACCTGGTGACGTCGGGAAATCAAGTAGTAAATGGACTTTTGGAACTCTCTGGTTTTATCATACCAATGCAATAGTAAACACAGTTCCGAATGGAAATTTCAGCGTAAATTTTCTATATGAAGGAAATGAGATACATGCATGAAACTTTAAAATTAGGATTATGGCATTATTGGAATTATCATATTTTTTTCAAAATTGAAATATCTTTTAAAACAAAATATTTATGGCACATTATATTAGCATGCGATATAAGGTTAAATCCCTTTGTTTTCAACCACTTAAATCACGTGACCAAATGATAACAAATAACCTGATTGGTTGATCAAAATTTATGACGCTGTCAAAAACCCTCCTATATTTAGTACGATGCATGTGCATGACGATAACAAATAATATAAACTAAGAAAAGGTCATGGCGAGGTAAAAGGGGAAAAGGACAATGTAAAGAGCATAGGACAATGGAAAAAGGGCACGGGACGGCACTGGACCATCTAAAAAGGGCACAGGGCGGCATTTAGGAAAGGGCGGGTGGGCCGCCATGTGAAAACGATCTAGCTGGACCACTGCAATGTGAAAAAAAAACCGTCATGTACGCTTCTAATCAAATATAACCGCAAATATAGTTTTAAATTGGATCTTATGGGAAACTCACTGAAACGTTATCTTTGAAATCCTTAAGCCAATTAGACAAAACTTGTTACGATTGCCAAATGATGGTCCCTTTTCAAAATAGTGGCTGCCATATCGTCCGTGAATACAAGATGACCGCCAAAATTGTACCAAAACGATTTTCACTGGATCAAATGCAGCCAAAATTGGTCAAAATAGTCCTTGGATTTCCAATTTCAAAATAGTATCTATCTTTTCTGCATGCAATCCAACGGGGACATAATTTAATATTCGACCTTACTTATGCATTCCAAGATCTTCTACCCTGAAACTACTTTGCCAGTTGGCCAAAATTGAAAACAATAGTCCTTGGCTGGTCCCCACTTGAGATAGTATCCGACGGAATCTCATCATATCAAAGATGATCGTGGCCAGCTATTATGGTCATCACGTGACTTTGATGACGTAACGAACTACGATTTCACTCGATAAAAAAAATACAAAGAAAACACGAGAATGGGATGAATATTTTGAATTTTCTTGAAAACCGTTGTTTTTGTCTAATTTATGCTGTTATCCACGTAATCTTGAAAACCTCTTCTTTCAATTGATGCATAACATTTCAGTTTAATTTCAGTCTAAATTACTTCCAATTTGATTTGAAATTACGGTGTGAAAGACTCAATAACTCTCTATAGTAGCTATGTATATTTACGATAAAGTATGAATACTGCAATTACAAAATACACAATAAAACGTCTTAAATCGAAATAATTTACATTTATGCACATATACAGCGGAAGATGAAAGGTTACTGTAACAGAAAAATCAACATTAGAACAGTTTAATGTGTAGTTTTGTTACTTCCAATTTGATTTGAAAATCGCCAAATTTCTGTGAAAATCAAAAATCAAAGATGATGGGATAACCCGGATGTTGTATTACCATCATTGTCTTTAGCATGTATCCTCATCTTTTTTCTCAATCATGTTATAATTTTAACAATTTTTAAGTTAAAGTTAAAATATAAATAACTAAAATATAGATTTTGGAACCGATATTGTGTATTATAATAAGGATACCTTGGTAAAACGCGTGTCTAAGCCACATTTAAATCAATTTCATATCTGTTATAAACAACAAACAATATTTGATGCTCAGTTAAGATGTTAAAGAACTACAAAAATGATTTATGATGCCCTCCGGCATATATCACCTGGTCAAGGTGACAGGTGTGTTCTTCAGCCACTTGTATATTACATACTGTTAATTGGACAACTATTAGATCACTCTACATGCTGATGACTCTAACTTGCATTATATCTATTAATCACTAAGAGAATAACGTGTTACCACCCTATATATATTCGTTTTGGGAGACGAAAATAAAACGTTAAATCTCGAGTTTACATTTTAATTTCAATTTCAGTATTTTTTATGTTCATCCTTTTTTTTTTTTTTTTTTGATAAATATATATATATAATATTTATTTTTAGTGTGATTATATAATGTCTTGTATAGAAATATGTTTTATTTGCATTGAAAATAATCGGTATCTGCATAATATAACGCGGTTACATCCCATAAAAATGACCATTATACTGGCCACGATCATCAACCAAACTTGATCACAATAGTCATTGAAGTCCTTTGGAGTCCTTTTAAACCGAAATTAGGCCCTAGTGAGACACTGAGGCTCTTGAAAGCCTCATGTTGTGATATTGTGAAAAGATGACATGCTGTCGTATTAAATCTAGCAAAGGTCTTGAGTGGTCGAGTTAAAGTCGGATACAGGTCGGGAAAAAATCGAGCTATGGTCGGGATGAACTTGTATAGAAAAAAAGAATGAATCGTGTTAGTCGAGTAATGATTGAGTACTAATCGAGTTGGTCTGGAAGCGACTCGGCATCAATCGAGAAGCGAATGAGTTAAAGTCGGGTAGAAATCAGCATGATCGGCCAAAATTTTGAAACTCAATCAAGACCGATCTCTTTTCGACCTCTTCACGACTACCTCGATCAGACCCCGATTGATTCCCGACCTGTTCTCGACATATAATTGCATATCTTCACGATATTTTTTGACATGTCAAAAATATTCGGGAACACAGCTCGAGTTCAGCCGAGTTAGTAAGATCGCCCCGATTTGGTTAGTAGACCGAACAGGAGCGTTCAAGATCAGTGTCCCGATCAATGAATATTCATGAATATTCATAGATCGAGTTCGGTCGAGTTGCTTTGATCGGCGGTGTAAACCTAGATGTGCCGTTAACATTATAATTTTCTTACCCATAGAAAAAACTAATTAAAAACTCATGGTACGTTTTACTTTTCTAGTACCATGGTAAGAGCCTAAAAAAGCTTCTACAAATCAATTTTGTTCCGAACAACATTACAAAACAAATCGGTACCAAACATCTTCAACGAAGAGAAAACTAAATGATGACAGTGTTACATTCAAGGCAACACAAAAAAACTAAACCTCTGACAGTGAGAACGCCTATCGAAAGCCGACAGTATCATCAGGTGTTCAGGAACGGCAAGCATTTTCTGCTCCACGAGTGGCACTCGTCACACTGCCATTTAAAAGTTCGGTTTTGTTAAAGTTGGTGTCAAAACCTTAAAAACAGAGGCTTTGATTTAAATAAAATTTACAATTAACTCAATTAATTACCAATTAGAGTAGTTAAAATTAACTGAATGATATTCGAAATTACGTAACATATTGAAGTCAAATCCGATGTACTGATGCTGAACATAAAAAAAACCAATTGAGACAATTTAAGGAAAGACTCCGTAGCAACATCTGTAAAATGAAACGACGGCCACTGTTCATATCCTGCACATTTTACGACTCATGCGATATATACGCTGATCCTTACTATAGTTACATTGTTTCTATTTTGCACTGTTAGTGTGTTAACGTTGTGCAGTTCTTGTTTATTTTTGTTTGTTTGTTTTGTCTTCGTCGTGTGTTTTTTAGTTTTGTCTTAGTCATATTGTCTTCATTTGTGTTGCATCTGAATTGTCGTGTTTTGGATTTTTGATTTTCAGATTTTTCTGCTTCCGCCTTCTTGCATCGGTATGCTTTTGCGGTTGCACCCCTTTCTCAAACCCCATATACAAGGCAAAGAGTTTTTATACATGATATAGTTTTGGAAAATGCATTGTAATTGTGAATAATTTTACAGTTTCAGGAGCATACAGCTTCAGTCCATGTGAAGATAAGAGCAAGTCTGCTTGCCAGAGACTTGTTGCCATCAACTCATCAAATTGTGAAGACAGCTGTATAGCAACTCTCTGTCCTAAATCGTGTGGAAAATGTCGTAAGTTTGTAGTTGATGATAGAAAAACTATGCTATAATCGCTCACAACAAAAAATATGTGGAAGAATAATAAAAGGTATAATAATAATTATGATAATCAGACGAAACGTAGAATACCAATATGTCTTCCTGACGTTGTCTGGGATGACATACATTTTAATAGTAATAATCAGAAGAAGCGTATTGCAATCTAGTTATTCTTCTTCCTTTTCCAGTAATTCTTGTCACGCGATTATTTTGAAACGATACCAAACTTTGCACAAAGTTGGACTACCATTTGAAGTTGTATGCTGTGCGCTTGAAATTTTCAAAATGGCCACGATTTCCAGGATGGCCGCCATTTAACGTAAAAGAATTGAGGATTCAATATCTCGAGAACTGCATTGTAGCATTTGCTAAAATTTTGTATAAATGTTCATTAAGATGACAGAAAAGAATCTTTGATACAAATAAATCAAAATGGCCACCGTTTTCAAGATGGCAGCGTAAATACGTAAAAAGTTCGACTTGTCCGATTTGAACGAAAATTGATTTCTAGGTATATTTCAAAGCTGCGAACAAGATTGAATCATCGAATTGGTATGTCTAAGGTGAAATCGGCTATAATGGCTCGCAATTGCAAATCTAGTTATATCACCCGAGACGTAGACGGGGTGACATTTGAGACCTTATTAAAGATAAAGGATATCTTCCATGAGTGTGAGAATTTTCGTCTTTTCCCGAGTGAAAAGAGGATAAAAGACGAAAAATTTCTCACACAAATGAAACATATCCCGATCTTTGATTTTGGTCGAATATAAGAAGCTATTTCTTACGTAAATTACAACGATCAAACCGAAAGAAAGCAAAACTTGCCATTCTTGTGGATTTTTCTTCTGTGGCGTCCAATCATTTGGGGAGTTTATTATGGTAACAACTGTGACGTCGAACAAATCAAAACGTTTGATTGGACATTTACCCGTGAAAAGACAGCTTCACGCAACCTTGTCTTCTATGGGCTGTCTTACACGGAAAACAACCATTTACGGAAGCGGTTGTTATTCTACGTTTCTTCTGATTATTCTTTTTGTTCTTATTCTTCTTCCAATGATTTTTGTCCGAGCGATCATTTTGAAATGGTTGAATGAAATGGTTTCAAATTTTGCAAAATGTTAGACAGCCATCTGAAAAATAGCCCCCAATTCCAAGATGGCCGCCATTTTACGTTAAAAAATTGGGGATTTAATATCTCTTGAACTGCTTTGCACAATTTTTTCATATTTTGTATAAAGGATAAGTAAGATTAAAGGAAGGAATTTATGGCGACCATTTTAAAGATGGCGGCCAAAATACGTAAAAAAATTCAACTTTGTCCGATTTCTACAAAAGTTGATTTCTTTGTAGATTTTGAGGTTGTAAATAAGGTGGAATCATCGAATTGGTTGTCTGGGATGCCATCGGCTATTGCTTGCAATTGCAAATCTAGTTATTATTATTCTTCCAATAACTTTTGTCTGATTGTTTATTATAACATGGCTGAACTCAACAATTTCAAACTTTGTACACAATTGGAACGCCATATCTGAAGTTATACGTTGTGTGTTTAAAATTTTAAAAATGGCAGCCATTTCCAAGATATCAGTCAAAATTTCAACATTTTCGGATCTCTACGAAAATTTATTTCTATGTAAATTTTGAGATTGCGAATGAAATGGACTCATTGAATTAGTTGTCTGGGGTGTCATCATGCAGCTATTGCTTGCAATTGGAATTCCAGTAATTTTTCTTCTAAAGATAAACAACCTTGTCCGAGCTATTTTGAAATGACTGAACATAACAATTTCAAACTGTGCACACAGTTGGACCACCATCTATAGTTATTCACAATGGGTTTCAAATTACCAAAATGGCCGCCATTTTCAAGATTGGCGTTTTTGTTATGGAGGTCTTGGTGATTTACTGGCCTGTTATTGAAATTTTCAGTCATTTTGTAACTATGTGTTTCATGGTCTGTGTTCAGTTTGATATGTACCAATGAGCATAACCTAAACACAAATTTCATATTTTATTGCAGCTTTGTTGTGTTATTCTTGTTACAACGTTTTGCATCCATCTAACTGTACCAACACAATAGCATGCAGTGATAAATCTATGGTAAGTCATGCAATAATTTCAGTAGGTCTACTCCTCATTTTTATGCAATCAAATGTTTGGCCTCCTCTGGTTTTATCCATTTAATGTATTGTAATTTTCCCCATGTACATTCTTCATCTTTACTGAATTTCATTTTATACAATCTGTAAAAATTTCATAAAATTCAACTTATTTCGCTCTTCTCACATTCATAAATTGCATGTGTATCAAACCTTGCTAATGTAAAAATTCAGAGAGTTCAACTTCCCGCCAAATTTTAAATAAAATATATCTCAAAAACGAGATCATCAATCGGTCTTTTTTATTTAATTGCATAACTTCTTCTTCAATTTTCCAACAAAAAATCACATTTATCTGTAAACCTATTTTGTTGTCATTTGAGTATCGAACTTCTGATTAACTATTCAGATTTCAATATTGAGAAATTCAATAGAGACCGTTTGCATGCTTTTCTGCTTGGTGTTACTACTACGTCTTAGGTTGTTTAACATTGCGAGGTCAAGCATCCATTAAATTCACAATTTTATGTGTTATTGCATTCATCAAGAAATTAAAAAAAATCTCATTTGATATAAATGACACAAAAAAGAATTCAATTAGTCAATATTGTCATTGTAAGGCTAGATTATTGAAGCAATGATTTTTTTCTTCAGATTATGGAATTTCGTTCTAGATTTGGTTTCCAAAGGAAAGTATTTATCTGCTCACTTTACTATAACTTTGCAACTATATAGTATACCCTTAATATAGTACATTTTGTAACAGTTAAAACATTTTTCTTTTTCTTCTTTTTAGTCCTGTATTGCATCACAAACTCTTACAGCATCCTTGACGAAAGTATTTCAGCTTGGATGTGTAACCAATCAGGTATGTTACATTTAAAACATTTGCGCATGCGTTTTATTCGAGTGCATTTATTCCAAATGTCATCTTTTCAAATAGTCAACACTGACATATATATCATCTGTTGATCCGTGGTTAGAAGTGCGATTCGTACCCATTTGGATGAAATATTTTGAAATATATTTTTTAATTTTCATTTTATAAATTTCTTAGAGAATTTAGAAAAATGGCATAAATGGCCTGGAACACGCTACTCGATAATGCCTCACATGTAATCATATTTGTTATCAACTTGATCTGCCAAGCGGGACATTCCTCTATAAAGCCGCACAGACCTGGAATTTGTCTTGTTCATGTATGTTATAGTTATGTGTGATCTCTCATTTTAAATATAAACTAGTAGGGTAGCAATTAATGAAAAAGGCGCTTAGTTTTCGACTTTAATGCACCCACCTGACATGCAGGTAATTATTGTTTTAAATGAAAGTCAAATGATTATATTATCAGTTTTAAGCGGTCGTAACGAAATCGTATGGTACGTTTTTCTGTAATTTGACATTTATTTTTAAATTTTGGTGAAAACTGATATGTACAGTACTGCGGGGGAATCGATTAGAACTTTTATAAACGAACTTGTATGTGAGTTGATCTATATTTTATTTATGAAGTTAAAGCTATACAACATAACGACTTAAAGATTTTTAAAATATATTGTATTTTATCTAGGGAAAAATGTCGATTTTTAGAAGTTTTCTGCTCATTTTAAAAGCACGGACTCTTATCGTTTTACTTTTTTGTGAGGACATTACTAATTATATTAATTTTGTTTTTGTATGATATAATACGAACAATATGAATCAATTTCTAAAGAAAGAGCAACACTCAAAAGCCCTTTTTACGGTAAATTACCGTTTTTGTCTGAAACTATGAACATGCCGGAATTAACTACATATCCCTTACCAATAACCATTTGTACATTTACCTGTAAATATACATCTTATAGGTAGCAAGGTACTAATTATTTTTCCATAGGCGACAATAGTAACATTTTCAGAAAATTTACTGATTTAAAACAAGAACCCAAAGCGAAGTCATATCAATTGTTGAAGAACTTTATAATGCCATTCCAAGAATAAGTGTGAAATATATTCATGACCAATTCCCTTTCAAGTTATACTGAGTCAAACAGACCCACTGTGTTAACAGTTCAAATTTTACCGCCATTCATTGAAAATGAGGAATATATTTTAAAAAAAATTTCAAAAATTCATTCTTAACTAAATTAAAATTTCTTTTGTTATTTTTGAAACCTTATTCACTATTCAGTCTTGAGATAGTACAAGGCATAAATTTTAACAATATAAACCAATCATATTTAACCTTTAGTCTTCACTGTGAATCTGAATGTAGGGTACACAAAATTTTGAACTGGTTCCCGCAAAGTAATTAGTACCGTGCTACCTATACCTCATCTGCAAATATTATTTCGTGCATTGATAAAGAGATTTGCGCTTTTCTAAGAATGCACTCCCAATAAATTATCGAATGGTGCTCATGAAAAGATTGTTTGATAGAAATAAGCTTTCTATATATTATTTGTTATATTGATAACAAGGTATATCTGAATAACCAATTCCTGTTAAAGTAACAGTCCCATCTTCAAAAGGGAAAGACCGTGGCCTCTTTCAAACGATGATGTTGTATTATATGCCAGAACTCCACGCCAGAACAACTGTATAATTCAAACCTGCAATTATTTTACAAGTAAACAACACTTTCAGTTGCCTCTCTTTTCTTTTGCTAAGACGATTAAATTGGTTCAGATGTAATGGTTTATATTCTCCGCCGTGAAATAAGTTCCAAAGGAACAAATTTCATAGCTCGCCCAGTGAAATAATCTCCAGCTGGAAAGTATTTACTGCTCACCTGGTGAAATAATCTCCAGACGGAATAAATCTCATAGATATATCAATAACATTTGTTACAGATGGATCATATTTCATAGGATACCATTTTGGCTTACACGGACACTACCCCGTTAGTGAATAGCCAAGTCCTGACAAGCCCAAATCACCAAGAATAGATTGGTCTGCTTGTGTCTTTTGTAAATTTTTTAAGGCTAAACAAATGTTACCAAAAATACACAAAATAACGTCCATAGAAGTACAAAAAATACACATAAAAGTAGCTCAACTGACTTCTGATAACAACATGCATTGCAATCAATAGTAAAGATTTTGCACAAAACGTATTATATTTTGCTGCTTGTTTGACCAACTATTTATTGAATCATATAAAGTATGACAATGATGAAGTTTACGCGTCGAACACGATGATTCGCTTCAAACTCTTTGTATTTGATATTAAAAGATGATTTGTTCATTCACAAACGGTGTTCACATTAGCACAGTTACTTGAAAAAAATCTAAATATCTCCCAGCTGATTGAAAAGATAGCCACACAACATATACCGACTTCAAAGATAATTGGAATAACCTCTGTGATACAATAACTATTCAGTTATAGCAAATTAAAAAGTGATGGCATGTCAAACAATGACATGAAAAAGATTGATGTAGTATTGCTCGACATCTAGTAATGAATTCCGCTCAAATCGGTGCTAGAGGCCGTCTTGAACTTACTGTGAGGTATGAGCAATGCTCATTGCTGGAGACCTCATGGTGACTTCAAGATTAAGGACAACAATAAAATCGTTGTTCCACTGCTTGCATGGTTTTACCATGTATTTGTAGAGATTTTGTCTCATGTGCATTTACTCCATATTCCTTCATCGATTATTGAGTTTTCAGCAGTACGATTTTACTTTTGGAAGGTTTTGCTTCTGCAATAGGTATAAAGGCGGAGGTGCGTTCGGTTCCTGCTCTAGATTCAATAATGTTAAACGCGAATATTCTGCATGCTCTTTCGTTATTTTACGTCGTGTAGATTATTGAAACAGTTATATGAGAAACTAAATATTCTATTCCTGATCAAGTATCAAATTTATCTCATTCTGTATCAAATATACCCTAATCTCTAACAGTGTTTTTTATACTGGCTTCTTGACGATTCCGCTTTTGAGTCTGCAATAGATACCACTTCTGTTCCTTGAAATACTCCGTAAATTTTTATCAATAGCAGAATGTACTGTCTTTGTTAATAAACTGTTTCATTCGGGACTTGCTTTACAAATCTACCATATCTTTGATGCGAAAAACTTAATTCAGATACTGCACAATCATGGTCTTTGTGCCGCTTACTATGAATAAGACGATATGTTATAAGTGTAGCTGCATGTGAAACAAAAAAAAAGATGGCACTAGGATCATATTTACCTCATGTCATGTCAAGGTGATCTGAACACACAATTATGTGTCAAACTGACAACACCCAATGGGGCTTGCCTTGTTCAAATACCACCGAGTAAACCGTGCTTCCATCTTCACTGGCATAGGGAATTGTAACCCTTGGCTAGCGAAGATGTGTGCCCTCACGTCTAGCTTAAAATCAAAAGTTTGAATAACATCCAATCTAGCTTAACCTCCTTTAGCATCGCCCGTGTATTTCAGTTGGCGATGACGGAGCAACGTTCTTGAACACGTTCTTTGTACTGGAACAACGGCAGTAGAATACCGAAAGAGCAAGGGAAGTGATGATTACAAAATTCGAAGTCCAAAGACATGGCAAAAACGGCAACAGAAAAACAAAGACAAAACAAGGACGTGAGACAGCCACAATGCACGGGAAAAAAGACGACATATAGAACTAAGGCACTCATAATGTGAACTCCCATGAAAACCAGGAGTGACATCGGGTGCCCCGGAAGGGTAAGCATGTCCTGCCCCGCTATGAACAGAATTTTTACAGGTGTAAAGGTACATCTGTTTGTAGTCGTTCCTTCATTTGTAACGAGAAAAGCATGATTTGCATCGACTTGTGCCCTTGCTAGGGAAGTCACGAAAATTTGTTAGAACAGTTTGATGCAACAAAAGTCAGCTGATATTGGCAATTATAGAATCTGATGTTAATAATATGTTAACATTTAGCACGGTTAAATTGTATATAATACTTTATAACGTTATGAATAGAGCTTGACAACAGCTTAAACATGTACCCATGATGGGGTATCTTTGCTCAACGTTGTAAATATACACCCCCATTTATTTCCCCCAAAAAATATAAATAAATACATAAAAGAAAAACATGTCGTCCGACCTTGGCGTGGTTGATAGACTCAGGAAACCTGATTTTCTGTATTTTTGTCTGGCCGTTTAGCCTTTTCATTATTTCTGTAGAATGTGTCCATCTTTCATCTTATTGTCTACTTCGATACATGTCATTTCTTAACTTGATTTCTTTTCACAAATTTTGAACATATAAGCATTCTTTGATATTTTATTGCTAAGAATGTATTTCCGTTTAATAATGCATAGAATAATGACGTCAACCGTCGGATTGTATAAAATACCCATTTGCTCACAAAATATGCTAGGAAATGACGTCATCACTCACTGAGTAAAATTTTTATCATTTTAACAATGGCTCACACTTTCCTCTTGTGGAGTTGAACATTTTTGTCACATTTTACTTCCAAATATTTTCCCAAATAGCGATTTATGCCCCAAAGAAGCAAAAACTGAAAAAATGAAATTTGACCTTTGACCCCAGTTTTTGAGAGAACGTACCACATTTCGCTTTTACGACCGGAATACTCTTATAGTATAGGTCATCAGCTTTCTTTTGATATGCAATTTGCCTGCATGTCACATGGGTGCATTAAAATTCAAAATTAGTCGATAAATATACCCGACTAAACGTAAAACATTACATTTAGTTAACTCAAATCTTAAAAGTCAAACTCGATGTTTATCCATACCCAGAAAATATTTGTTTTACAATGTACCTGCTTTCAGGTCTGTGAGGATCTCTTTGGTTCTGCAACCAATCGTACTCTGTCTAAACGAAGTATTGGCCTATTAGGAGGATGTTGTGGATCAGATCTATGTAATAAATACGAAGAGCCAGATAAAGCTCCAATACCTACAACACAAACTGGTATGTAAACAAATGCATATCCTATTCTTCGAAGACAATGCGATCATCGGAAACAAAAGGAAGTACGACACAGAAAAGAAAAATGGAAACAGCCATACAGACGAACAACACGGACCCTATTAAAAACCATGGGTGGAATCAGGTGCACCAGTAGAATAAACATCTTCTGTTTCATCAATCTCCGAAACAGAGGTGCATAGCTCCTCCTACGTCAGATATCACCTCTGCCACACCTTGTCCTCCATATTGGATTTACCACGCCCTTTTGACAGTGACGTCGTATACAACCTGACGTATTTCACACTGTGACGTCATGAAAATCGGCCATTTTGAGAGGAATCTCCCCTTCCGGTGTGGCAGAGGTGATAATCTGACGTAGGAGCTATGCACCTCTGTTTCGGAGATTGCTGTTTCATAAGAAACCCGTTATTTTGAACATGTTATTTCCTGTTATGAAAATTGCTGTGCAGCAGAAAAAGTTTATTGAAATTAATAAAAAACCTTCAATTTTTTTTTCTTGCTTGAAAAAAATACGTGTTGTGTTTTTGAATTAATATTCATATAGACTGTTTGGTATTTTAAAAGCCTCTACTCCTATTTCGGTGCGTTTGATTTGTATCTTTCCCACATACCTATTCATTCATTTATTTATGAAGTAATTCGCATAACCTAAAAATTATGCCCCGAGAAAAAAATATGTAAATATTTTACGAAAGGATATGGAGTAAATGAACATGAGACCATAACACATATGTTTACTCCAACTGAAATAATTTTAATGAGCTGTATGGCCATTTCGGAAATTTATTCCTCATCAGCAGCACTAGAACTCAAACAAAGGAAATCCATATTTGCAAAAGAAATGTTTAAAATACATACAACCAAACGAAATCCGAATAATCAGTAATATCAAATATAGCTAAGGACAAAACTACGATGGAGGGAGTTCATCCTTCGGTTTTAAAATTTACATAAATTTAGATAATAGTAATTGAACAAAGTGTACATATGAGATATTATCATTTTTTCATATAAAATATTAGAAATTGCTTGATATCTTTGACATTACATTAGTATTATCAATTAACATTATTAATTACATTTAGACACCCTCCATAGATAAATTAAAAATCTTAACTAGAGGCTCACATGAGCCTGTATCGCTCACCCGGTGACTGGTTTTATTCTTGTCACGAAGATACCACCTATTCATACTATAAATCAGTTCACCAGATGTTACATTTTCAATCTTGGATGGGTTACAAACATAAAAATTACAAACTTTGAAAGGGAACACCCAAAGACAATCGTAACCAAACTTGGTTCCAATTGGCTCAGTAGGTTCAGAGGAGAAGACATGTGAATGCATTTCCCATAGGGTCCCTATATTAAACTATGTTCCACGCTGGTGGCCATCTTGGATGATGTACGAACGTCAAAATCACAACTTTAAAGGGGACAAGCCAAGGACTATTGTGACCAAGTTTGGTTGAATTTACCTTGGTAGTTTCAGGCGAAAATCTTTGGATGCATTCCCCATAGGGTCCCTATGTTAAACTATGTTCTCTGCTAGCAGCCACCCTCAATGAGGTATGAAAATAAAAATCACAAACTTGCAAGGGGACCACCGAAAGCATATTGTGATCAAGTTTGGTTCCAATTGGCTCAGTAGTTTCAGAGAAGAAGATCTTTGAATACATTTTCAATAGGGTCTATGTTAAACTATGTCCTGTGCTGACGACCATCTTTGATGAGGTACGAACATAAAAATCACAAACTTTAAAGGAGACCAACCAAGTACACTTGTATCCAAGTTTGGTTCCTATTGGCTTATAGTGGTTTCAGGAGAAAATACCTTTGAATGTATTTCCCATAGGGTCCCCATGGTAGTAAACTATGTTCCCCGCTGGCGGCCATCCTGGATGAGGTACAACAACAAAAATCACAAACTTTAAAGGGGACCACCTGAGGACTATTGTGACAAAATTTGGTCCACATTAGCTCAGTGGTTTCAGAGGAGGAGATCTTTAAATGCATTTCCCATAGGGTCCTGTGTTTAACTTTGTTCCCTAGTGGCGGCCATCTTGGATGAGATGCTAATCTGCTGGACATATGTAGAAATTGTAGTCCTGGAAAAGCTCAACACTTTTGTAATTCACATTTAACCTCCATCTCAAACAGTATTTGAAATAAAAGTGAAAATGTTAAAAAATTGTGAAAATTCAAAGAAAAAGGGACCATAACTCTTATGTGGGTTGTCAGATTGTCTTCAAACTTGCAGGAAATGTGGATCTTACTATGCTGACCATTTTTGTAATTTAAACTTGACTTCTGTCTTCTACCATTTTCAATATATAAGACTAAAAGTAACAAAAAAAAACGAAAATTTTACGGAAAAGGGGCAATAACGCCAAGATGAGTTATCGGATATTCTTCAAAATTGCAGGACGGGTAGATCTCGTCATGCTGATCATTTTTACCTATGTCAGATTTTTTAAGTCTGTAACGGCTTTCGAGTAATTTGCAAAAAAAGGCAATTTACCCCTATGTTTTATTTTTAGTAACAGCGGCCATGTTGTTTGGTCTACGGAAAAAAAATCACAAACTTGAAAGAACATACCCTGGTGATGATTCAGGCCAAGTTTGGTTAGTATTGGCCCAGCAGTTTCAGAGGAGAAGATCTTTGAATAAAAGTTGACGGACGGACGACGGACGCCGAGTGATGGCAAAAGCCTTTGGCCAGGTGAGCTAAAAAGCTGGGCAAGCCTCGCAGTAAAAAAAAATAAAACTGAACTTAATATGGTACTGAACGGGGTCTTGTGGTGTAATCTATATTAAATGTTTTCAATATTATATTTTATTCATCAATGCTATATTTTCACCAGTGACTGCTTCAACCGATAAATACGGTACTGGACTCAGCAACAAATGTAAACAGATGGATGACATGTCATGTACACAATTGAAAAAAGATGTTGGTTGCCAAGATTCCTGTGTATCTTCAATGTGTCCGATGGAGTGCGAAAAATGCAGTAAGTGTTCATTTTTTAAAACAAAGTATGGAAATAAAATTGAAGGAGGTAAATTCATACAAAATTTATACTGACCGGAGTGTAAAGGGACACCTAGGGTGTGTAAATCTCATGATGGTCTTAAGATACAATATCGTCCTAAGTTAAATTCTTAGGTGTGTAAATCTCATGATGGTCTTAAGATACAATATCGTCCTAAGTTAAATTCTTTAAATGGTCTTTAATCATGAATTCCGAAAAAAATTACACTTGAGACCTTCCAAAATGTATCTTAGTTAAGTTTGATTTTGGATACTTTTCATCAGTCAAAAATGGTTAGAGATATAAACAAATCTGACAGAATAAAAATTACCAGCATTTAAGATCTATTCTCCGTGAATAAAAAGAAGAAAATCCGATGAACAAATAAAGGGATATGTAGTAAATGTACATGCGACAAACTCCCTATAAATACATGGTAATATTAATCAAATAGGACAACGCTTTCATTGTTATAAAAAAGAAAGGAAATGGGATAAATATCAAGGAGGTAACATCCCATATCCAGTTTAAAACGACCCAAAACAAAACATCTAGGGTTCACCTTCACCGTGCGGTCTTCAATACAGTGAGGAACCTCACACCATATAGCAAGCCCTAAATGGCCCCAAAAAGGTAAAAAAGTGAATAAATCAATGGAAACAAACCACATCTAATAACCCCAATATCAAGAAACTAAAATCTTATAAGAAGACAAGGACAAGCCAATGACCAACATATTCTTGACTTGGGACAGGCGCAAAAATTGCGGTGGGGTTAAATTCGTTTCCTTGGATCCAAACCCTCCCCCTATTTGTGGTGAATGGCTAATAAATAAACAAAAAGACTCACAGTAAAAATCAAACTAGAAAAAAGTCCAACTTATCAAGACGAGTACCTTTACAATGAAGTACATAAAACATGAAGACAATACACACAGGTACTGTCCGGACAAATGCTCGCAGTTACTGACAGCTAGCTAAGAACATAATTTCCGTTGACTATGATTGTTCTTCATCTTGAAGTCACCATGAGGCCTTCAAAATAACTAAATACCGAAGTTACTGTCAATTT
>MJUU01055392.1:1865-14073 GCA_002080025.1 Modiolus philippinarum | reverse complement strand
GAAGACCATAAACTCAAAGATGTTAAAAAACTGATAGAGAACAAATAACCAATATGATATAAATTGTAGCCAAAATCAGCTAAGGACAGAGCTTTGCATGAGGGAGATATTCCTAAGTTTTCAACAAAATTTACAAAAATTTAGATATTGAGAAAGAAAAAAAGAGCAAATACTCTTACCTCATAGTAATTTCAAGCCTTCTTGCAAGATGACCCGAAGCACCGGTTTGAGCGGAATTCACCTTTTAAATGTTGAACAAAGCTACATCCATGTATCCACTTACTTTCATCTATTTTGTCATGGATGCGGGGTCGTCAACAAGCATAACATACAAAAGTACTCTTACAAACATTGTCATCCGTTGCCCGACAAAGGGACCAATAGACATTACAACATATAAACGATCACAGGGCACTCATCGAGTTGATTGTAAGAAAACTTGGCAAGTGAAATCGGGAGATGTGGGATGTATACAGATTGCAAAAGAATAGTTTAATTTTTACAAAACAAGAAACAAACTGATGAATTTTGATAGTGCATTTATATGAGAAATTCTCATATGAACAAGTACACCATAATTGACAAAATAAACAGAGCATACCCGATACCCGTTCTCGAGTTATTGCCCTTTTTCTATAAAATTTTAAGAATTTTTATAGTTTTTATTATTTAATGAAAAAGATATAACAGAGAGAATTCAACATGTTCAGCATATCAAGATCTACCCACCTGCAAATTTTGAAGAAAATCTGAATACCCATATAGGAACCATTCGCCTTTATTGGTCATTTTTTTAAAGTTTATACATTTTGCCTTATATTTCAAAACAGTTTGTGCTAGTAGTTAAGTATTAAATGCAGTTATGTTCAGTATGTCAAGGACTATATTTTATCTTCATGATGGCGATCGTCTGATGTGGCCGCATCTCTTCCATGATGGCTGCTAGCGGGGAACTTAGTTTAACTTTAGACCCTATTGGAAAACACATTCAAAGATCTTCTTCTCCGAGACTACCTGGCCAATCGTACCAATACTTGGTCACAACTGTCCTTAGTTGGTCCCCTTTGAAAAATTGGGACTGGCAATAATGCATCATATTAAAGATGTCTGCCATCGGTGAACATAGATTAAAATTCAACCGTATTGGAAATACGTTCACACACCTTATTCTCTGAAACAACTTGGTTAATTGTAAAGAAACTTTGTCAAAATATTCTTTGGGTAGTCCTCTTTTAAGAAATTGTCCGACAAGTCTGCACATCATCCAAGATGGCCGCCAGCGGGAAACTTAGTATAAAATTAAACTATATGGGAAAACACATTTAAAGATCTCCTTGAGACTACCTGGCCAATTGGAACCATACTGTCCCCAGTTGATCCACTTTGAAAAATGTGTCAGGGAAGTCCGCATCAAATTCAAGAGGGTTGCCATCTGGGAACATAGTTTTACATTGAACCCTAAGAGAAAATACATTCAAAAACTTTCTGAAACTAAGTAGCCAATTGTATTCAAATTTGGTCACAATAGTCCTTCGGTGGTCCTCTTATAAAAATGCGTCTGACAAACTTGTCTACATCTCATTAAAGATAGCCACAATTAGGGAACTCAGTTTAACATTGGACCCTATGACAAAACAAACTCAAATATCTTCTCTGAAACGACTTGGTGGTCTAGTGGTCTGGGGCGCTGAACATAGGGCAGGCGATGTTTCCACAGATGATAACGAAGCAGGAGTTCAAATCCAGCCGAAGACCTTGATGGGTTTCCCGATGTTAACAGGTTAAAAAGATGATTTTCATCACTGTTGGCATTCGGAATCATACATTCTACCTTTGCAGCTCACCTTACTAACACATTATCATTCATACAGAAAATGCATTCAAAGATGATCTCCCCTGACACATGGGGTCATATCACTTCATGGTCGATCAACTAGAAAAAGAGACCAATTTTAAATTGAGATTACCATTTAGACTATCTGTGTCTGGCATGGACCAGGCCAGCATCTAGTTACATAATGCTTCATTTAGGAGTCTATTTTTGTCATACTATCCGTATGAACAGTCTGTTTAGTTTGAATTTCTATTGTATAATTTTTTCATGCATTGTTCATGCATTATATGTATACTGGACATCAATTGGATGTCATTTAAAACATTTAGATTTTATCTGCACTGATGAGACATAAGTGGTCGAAATGCGCATATGCAGAAAGTAAATTCACAGTAACCTCGGTATTTAGTTATTTGGTGTAATATCTCAAGTAAATAAAATGACACGAATTTCCTTTTCAAAATAACAACATTGCTTAAATAATTTAATAAGTTCATGATTATTACTACATGTATTATTATTATCACAATTATTATTACCATTCAGATCTACGATGTCATAACTGTTCTGCTATAGACGATCCAAGAAACTGTCGTCCAACTATTTTCTGTAATGGTAGACAGGTATAACTTAATTATTGGACTGTTCTCTGGATCATTATTATAAGGGAAAGTTCTCGTTTTTGATGATAAACTACCTGAAATTTATGTAATCATACAAGTAAATGTAAAAGCTGTTAGTACCTGTCAACCAGAATCACTATATATTTTGAAAGCAATGCCTGCTAGAAAAAGTTACTGAAAATTCAGAGAAGTTCTTGGGAATCGAAATAAATTACAAGAATTTAAATTATTGCAATATTCATTGCATATAACACACAGAGAGAAAAAGAAATTTTATAATTGTATATCAACATAATATTTTCTTAAGGAAAAATATCAAAAGTATGCCTGTAGTAAATTTCTCTATTGCACTAGTGTAAGTATATAAAACAATGCATAGCGAACTCTACAGCAAAAATCCCCTTTCTACAAATTTCAGTTATCAATGAAAGAGTTATTTCATTTAAAAGATATGGAGTAAAGGCACGTGACAAATACATGGTAGAAGTTATCAATGGAGCAACGCTTTTATTGTTTTTCTTCATGGGTGCATGAATATTTGGAAAATTATACAAAGAAAATCGTATATTGCACTCACAAGGGAAAAAAATGAAGCATTCAAAAACCTGAAAATACCTGCTCTAAGATGCAAAAAGAAGAACTTAATATAAAAAAAAACAAACAATGGCATCGTCCATGCATTTCCAGAGATTTGAATATCTCGATGTATACTGCATCTACAACGCTACACTGTACATCTGCAACGCTGTTAAAAGTCCAAAATGGCACGCATGCGTAATTAAGATTAAGTTTTGTACCGGTAAATTAAGTCACTAAAACCTTAAGTTTATGTGTTAAAGGTTAAAGTTTTTGTAAAAGTCCAGATCTCAAGTACTGCAACTCTTATATCAATACTATTTTGTCTTGTAATAGCGTCTAGTATTGTCACAGCTAACCTTAGCCCATATTTACTGAATGCATGATATAGGCTAAGGCTTAAGTACTACAACTAATACATAATTTATATTCTGTTTTCAGGCAACAATGTTTGTATTATTTAACTTTGTCTGTTGTTGAATATGCAAAAATCTTAATTCATTTTGAAACATTTAAACTTATATCTCCCGTACACCACAAGAAAGGGACACTTAACTACATTGTACTTAGTTTTCATTCAATTTGCAAAAGAAGAGAAATGTTGGAAAGTTTTAGAAAAAGAGTAATTTCAAAAAGGTAGATAATAAACGTTACGTTTTTATAAAATAAATCTACATATGATTGTTGAAAACAGCGAAAAGAAGGCCAAACAATCTATGTTCGAGAGAAATAATTCTCAAATAACCAGTCGTGGATGTTAACCAATTTATTTCTCTAGATGTTAGTAATATAAATGTTACATATTGTATTTTTTAATTTAAGAATGATTTAAATTTTGAAGGAAAGTTGTGCAACTTTTGAAACAAACACAAATGGTTTTCATAATGGATACAGATTAGGATGCACGGGAATTAAGGTATTTTCAAATCTTTTCTCCCATATCTATACATACTGAAGCTTGAAAATAATATGGAAAAGTCAATAAGATATGTTAACTTATAGTGACTTCAAGATGAAGAACATCAATGAAGTTATGTTCTATTACTCGGTTTTACATGTATTTGGGCAGAGTTTGTCTCGTGTGCATTTACTACATATCCTTGTATTGCTTTTCATATTATACTGCATGTTAGAGAAAGCAACTAATCAAAATAAAAATGTTGAACTTAAATTGAATTAAAACGAGTTGACAAGATTTTAAATATCAAACGATTTATATCAGGGCAGAACTCTTCAAGTCACACAATCGGTTTGGTTTGTGAATTCATTCTTTATCATATTGATATCGATTGTGCATGGATCTCTAAATTACATGAATGAAAAAGAAAGGAAATGGGGGTAATTTCAGTTATTATAATTGCCACTTTGCAAGTGCAAGGAAGCAAAAAAAAAATCATGCCCACATGCGACACAAACTTGATTAACTTATTCATTAATTAATAATACCTACAGTGACTTTGTGGAAAGAGCAAAAGCACTGTCACAAAAACTGCTGAGTCAGGGATATGTTCAGCCTTTGTTACTTTCGTCCCTTCAGAAATTCTATGGCTGTCACCACGACATCATAGATAGATATGAAATGTCAGTGTCACAAATAAAAACTGACATTTTCAGCTAGATTCGCGTCTTTCCTGATTTGACATTACCGGTTTTGACTTTACCCTGGATTGACACACTGACAGTGTGACGGGTGCTGTGCACAGAGCAGGACATGCTTACCCTACCTGAATGTCACTCTTTTTTATTGAGAGTTCACACTGTTAGTGTTTTAGTTTTTTGTGTTGTATATGTAATGTTCGTGTGTTTTGTGGGCATGTGGTGTCTTTGGTCTTCCGTCTTTTGGTGTTCTTGCTTTTGCCTTGTCTCTGGACTTTGATTTGTGTAATCTTGTGCTTTGTTCCTTCTGTATTCTACTGCCGTTGTTTTGGATATCAGGAAAATGATCTTCACAATGACAACTGTCCTTTCTTTTGTCAGTTTCAATAGCACGCCAGTATATAAGATTGCAATTTTTATAACAAATAACAAAATACTGAAGTTCTGTAAATTAAGTATCTGATTATGGCCACTTCGATATTTTTTGTCTCTAAAGTGAGGACGAAATCAAAATATTTGGGAGACCATTAACCAACAATCGTTGTAACAGGCAATGTCTCTGCTGGGGGAACTGCAAGTCCCCGGGGATATTCATCAACCCAGTAGCCTGTACTTCAGTACTGACCCACAACCCAATTTCATTTGTAAACTTGCATTATATGAATTTAAGAAAATTTGTTTAAAACTAAGGAGTATTACACTCTTATATAGCTCTGTCATTAGCCATTTGGGTATTTCTATTTAGCCCCTAACGTTAATTTGTTCTCTTTCAGCCTTTACACATATTTCGGTTTAGGGACCGACCATTTAACTTGAAAGGGGGATGGGGGGGGCTATGGTTTTTTTTCTAAAAAAATATTTTGGATCTGATTTTATGTGAAAAAAATATTTTGGCTGCCAAAATGATGAAAACAAATTTTCTGAATGAGGCTTTCTGCCCCAAAAAATAATATTAATTTTGAAAAAAAATATTTTGTTGATACGCGTGCAAAAAATAAATAATTTGTTTCGCGCGAAGCGCGAAGAAAATTTTTTGTCCAGAAAAAAAAAACCATAACCCCCCCCTTTCAGGTTAAATGGTCGGTCTCTTATGGGTATTCAAATGTTTTGATTTTATCTGCACTGAAGAGACAGAAGTTTTAATAATGGCCATATGCAGTGCATGTCACGTCTTACATCGATTTGATCGTCACACAAGATCTGATTCATAGCAATCTGACTGCATAAATATGCTATGGATTTACCCATAATATGCATATATGCTTACCAATATGCATCTATCAAAATACTGTGAATATGAGGTGTATTGTTCTCGTCCTCTGTTTGATCAACTGTTAAAAAAGAGCAAAAATATAGTTTTCACTTTAAATCGATAAAATTTGTTTCAGGAATGCAATGATTTGTTGTCAACTGGAGTGAGTGGTAAATGTTGTTCTTCTAATTTCTGTAATGGTTACTATATACCAACAAAGACTAATTCATTACATACGACACAAAGTAGTACCCAACATCATACGACAAAAGCTGCTGAACATCATTCTCTTGAGCATCTCGGATTACCAAAGGGTAACAAATGTAAATTTATATTAGTAGATCTGTAAAATAACTTATCACAAGAATTTCTGGGCTGGTTATTTTTTTTTATCCGTGATGACAACCAAATTATAGATGTGTTGTTACTAACCATGCAAGATCAGATACTGTCACTAAAATACTAATAAGAAGGAACGCGTCCACAATTATTTCCCCTATTTTTTTGTTTGAAACAAATATGTATTTCATTAGCACTGGCGGATCAAGGGGTCGGGATTGTTTTTTTATTCCAAGCAGAATTAAGGCAAAGGTTGATAAAATAGCGAGAAGTTAAACAGGAACCCTCACTTGTTCTGGAAATTCATTGGATTTCCTTTTTAAGAAGGCTGTATCGGTCAGTACTTGAACAAAATGAGAGCTTGGCCTAATATTATGATCGGAAGATAAAAATAAATGCAATTTTTCTTTAAGTTTGATTTAAAGGTACATGCAAACGGCTGAGTGAGAGAATGATTTCGCATGTAGATTTACCAGCCTCTTTTTACATAAAAAAGATGAAGGACAATCTCATTATTAACGAATGCATGACCACGGGAATGTAGTCTGGTAGCAGTCTTACCCACCATGCAAGAAATGTTTCCATCTCCAAGCACGAAAGGGCTCCAATATCGAAATTTCCATAGTGCATTTATATCGCCAATTTCTATACTTCGTATCAGGACTTACATACACTTTCAATTACAGGCTGTAATATTCATACCAATAGACAAAATGTTTGTCCGGAGAACTTTATTAGAAAAGGACACAGTTGTTATTACATCGGGAGAATGTTTGGATCGAAAGAAAGGGCGTGGGTTAGTATGTTGTTATACAAAATTATAAGGTTTTACTGAATTTTGTTTTACTTGTTGGGTTTATTTTGGTTACGTTCTATAATTATCATACTAGTATTAATACAGCTGCATAGGTTTTGATAATTTTACTTTCTATTTTCATTCTTTTTCACAATATGCGTTTGTGCTTTGTATGTGGGTCATCCGATAGAGCAAAAACACTGTCCCGAAAGCTGCTTAGTCAGGGATTTGTTCAGAATCTGTTACTTTTATCCCTTCAGAAATTTGATGGCTGTCACCAGACACGTCACAGATATGACGTGTCTGTGTCCCAAATGAGAGCGGGCATTTTCAGCTAGATTTCAGATTTGAAATAACCGGCTTTGACTCAACCCTGGATTGACTCAATGATAGTGTGACGGGTGCCACTAGTGGAGCAGAACATGCTTACCCTTCCGGAGCAGCTGATGTCAGGGGTTTCATGGGAGTTCACACTATGAGTGCCTTAGGTTTTAATGTCGTCTCCGTGCATTGTGGTTGTCTCATATCCTTGTTTTGTCTTTGTTTCCCTGTTGCCGTTGTTTTCTAATTATAATTGCCTAATATAAGAACTTGGCGTAGATGATAGTTCAGGCAACCTTTCATATAAAAATATCACAATGAATAAAGATGAAATCCTGGTTTATTATAAATCGTCGATGGTGTCATTTTGGTGTCACGTTTTCACGGATTTGACATAATCGGATTTGACCCAACCCTGGATTGACTCACTGATAGTGTGACGGGTGCCGCTATCGGAGCAGGACATGCTTATCCTTCCGGAGCACCTGATGTCTCTCCCGGTTTTCATGGGAGTTCACACTATGAGTGCTTTAGTTCTTAATGTTATCTTTTTTATTTCCGTGCATTGTAGCTGTCTCACGTCCTTGTTTTGTCTTTGTTTTTATCTGGTACCGTTTTTGCCATGTCATTGGACTTCGATTTTTGTAGTCATCGCTTCCCTTGTTCCTTCGGTATTTTACTGCCGTTGTTTTACATTTTTACAAACAACAAATCTAACATACTGGACACCAAACGTACATACAAGGGTACATTTTCGGTTCTTATAACTGTTCTACTAAAGAACTGTCCGTTACCTTTACAAAGATTATTTTCTGCATTGAAAGAGAGCCAGCAAAAATAGTTCGATACTGTTTACTCACGTAGTAGCATCAAACATATACTATTACATGAATAGATTTTTCCTGTTTTCTGATTGGTCGTAAAGTCATTTTTTAGGTCATGATAAATCGTGATGTTTTTGCTTCTAGTGTTACACGCGGAATGAACAGTGGTCATGCGGAATTTGATAGTGCATGATTTTGTCATAAGAAAACAAAAGTAGAACGACAAATCATATTGTTCTTATTGATCGTTTCGTTTAATAGCCCAATAAAGTATCACTGCCAATTATTAATTACGCAAGTAATTGAATTTCTCTTTTGTTTTTGATTTCTGTTGTTGTTCAAAATAAATATTTGTTAATTTTGAGAATTTACATATTTCAAGTAAAAAAAATGGTGGTACCACAGTGGCGTAGAGTGCCTACTGAAAAAAAACAAGTTTATTCATGTAATAAATCAAATACTGACTTTGTAATAAGTCGCCATCGTAATTTATCAACCCTCAAAAATATATATTCACCTCGCTCGGTGAATATTGCATTTTATCGGGTTCATAAATCACGATAGCGACTTATAGCAATGTCATTAATTGTATATTGATACTTATATAAAAAATCATTAGAGCATTTGAACAACTTAAAAACCTAGTCTCTTTTACTGATCCATTCGTTGAAAACATTCGATTTCTAACAATACCCTTCCTCGTTCTAAATTAAAAAGTTGGATTGGTCCTATCAAGAAATCATTTACTTACAAATAGAAAATAGCTTTAACTATATAGCCTTAGCATAAACATATACCTATTGTGCTAGGTAACAAACGCTTTTACACTGAAGAACGGGTACTCGGGATGCTAGAATTTCTCTTTGACAATATATTTGTCCAGTTTGGGGGCCACATATTTTAACAGTTAGTTGGCATTCCTATGGTTTCAAATAGTGCGATCTGTTTATGTACGTTTACATGGTTTAAGAACAGAAATTCTTTAAAATTTGACCAGAGACAACAAAATCAAGAAAGCTAGATCCATTACTTTTTTTTAATAATTAAGGACATGCTTACCCTTCCGGGGGACTTGATGTCACTCTGTTTCACTGGAGTTCACACTGTGGGGGCCTTTGTTTTGAATGTTGCGATTTCTATTTCTGTGCTTTGTATCTGTCTAACGTCATTGTTTTCTGTGTCTAACATCATTGTTTTCTGTGTTCTCGTTTTTACCATGTCTTTGGACTTCGATTTTTGTAAATTTCTCTCCTTTGTCCCTTCAGTATTCTATTGCCATTGTTTCCTACAAATATATTAATTATATTTTATCACTTTAGTCTTTACAAAAGTAAATTAAATTTGTTCACTAGATATTCCATTAAAATATCAACAAGAAATCTAGATAAAGGAAACAACAGAAACTGAACATTCCGTTTCGTTTTTTACATCTTGATTTCGACGACACTTGCAATCTCAGTGCATAAATCTAAGACGAAAGAGACGATTTCAATTTTGATATTGTAAACTTTCTAAACCAAATAGCAATATTATGTCTTTCCATCTTCTGGGGTACATATTACTCAATTAATCCGGTTCTGTTAGAGTATTTATAGTCACTATCAATATTTTTCAAACAACACAAGTGTGTCCTTCATAAAATCAAGTCTACGTTAAATCTAGACCGAAGATAGTGTTTCTCAAGAAATTTAATGGAAGGTATCCATATTTGATTGATAAATATTCAGTTTAAATTTCTACTTTTATTCAATTCTTCATAGTATTGTTTCTAGATAGGAATTGAAGGCGGAAACGATAGCCTCGGATACCAGTAAGAAGGAATACTGGATTTCTAAACCTATTGAAATATATACCACATAAAAAACAAACTATTCATGAAATTGAAGTGCATTTTTAATCTTTCCTATATGACAATTTTTAATTAAATTTTAATTGGCGAAAAAAAATAACATGCAGCGCTACAAATCGGATTTATATAAATCACCCTTTGCTCAGCAGTGTTCATTAATTAGTGATATCCTCGAATGCATCGATGTATTGATTTTTTACGTATAAAAATAGATCAACACGATTCAAAAGTCCCGTATTGAGTTGTCTACTGCTATATTATTGACATGAAAAAAGAAAGGAAATGGGGTGAAATTCAAGGACACAACATCCCATCTCCAGGTTAAAACGACCCAAAAGAAATCATCTAGGTGTCACCGTAGGGTCTTCAACAGAGTGAGGAATCTCACATCACATAACAAGCCCTAAAAGGCCAAAAAAATTAAATAACTGAATAAATCAATTGAAACAAACCACATCCAATAACCCGAATATCAAGAACCTAAAATTTAAAGGAAGACAAGGACAAGCCAATGACCAACATATTCCTGACTTGGGACAGGCGCAGAAATTGCGGTGGGGTTAAACTCGTTTTCTAAAATCCAAACCCTTTCCCTTTGTGTGGTGAATGACTAAATATAAATACATAAAAAGACTCACAGTAAAAATCTAGAAAAAAGTCCAACTTATCAAGACGAGCACCTTTACAATGAAGTACATAAAACATGAAGACAATACATACGGGTACTGTCCTGGCAACTGCTCATGTAAAGTTACTTTTTTGAGTAATTTATTCAAACCTACTAAAAGGTTTAGCATAAGCTTATGGATTATAAGATGAAACCTTTAATAAGATGGCATAATCAAACGTATTTTGGACCGACATTCAGATAGAACTATCAGTTACTTTCATATCAGTCAAGTTTCACTTCATATTTTTGCGGACTCTAAGATGAAAACATATCCTTATTATTAAACTATCAACAGTTTTGTTTTAGCTTACCAACTCGAAAAAATTTTCAACGAAACAAAAAGAGGGTAGGTTTGTCTCTTCTGCGGAGAACAAATGTAAACATCTTTAAGACAAAATTTCGAAAGGTGTCCAAAAGCTCACAAGAACAAATAACAAATCTCATAACGAAAAGCTAAAATTCAGGAAAAGACAGAGCTTAATACGAGTGAGATAACAATTCTACTTAGAGTTAGATATTGTACGTTTTAAGCATTAAGCAGATCTAGCACTAACACTTAAATAGGTCGTTAATACCTTCTGGGACTAACAGTCCAAAAACAGAGGCGTCGTTCCAGTGTAGATAACTAAATATTGAAAAAATGTAAATTTAGTCTCAGCAAAAGACAACTGATTACTCATAACGTAGGTTATTATGTTGAGTCAATTTGCTGCAATGATTAATGTTTCGGGGACAATTTTCACTATACTTTACTCGTCGAATGCATATGTACTCTTCAACTGGTTTGACATATCAATATGAAAAAGAAAGGAAATGGGGTAAATGTCAAGGAGACAACATCCCATATCCAGGTTAAAACGACCCAAAACAAAACATCTAGGGGTCACCATATGGTCTTCAACACAGTGAGGAACCTCACACCATATAGTAAGCCCTAAATGGCCCCGAAAGGTAAAAAAGTGAATGTATAAACTTTTCAAAGCAATGTGGTTTTGTTTAGTTAATTTCGGTACAAGGAGCTTCCTGCATACATACGACTGCTGCGTAAATTGACATTAAACCATCCCGATAATGAAAAAATTACAAAACAATATCATTTTCTCATATTTCAAAAAAAAAAATTATTTTATTATATTATTAATTTGATATTGTTTGAGAAATTTGATTAGTGGAGAACTGATCACAGGACCCACTGTATTTTTAGAGATTGACTAGAAAACAGTATATCAAAAAGTTGTATCGCATGTTACTAAAAATAGAAATGCATATCGCATGTTTCTATGAATGTTTATAATCTTCTTTATTTTATTTTATGTATTTTTCAAGAATCAATTACATCTACACACACATTGTAATTATATTATAGTGCTGTTTATAACTTCTTAATATATAAATTTTTGAAATATTTCAACTATATCTTGAATTTGATCATTTAGAAAAAGGATAAAAATGTTATTTTCAGTGTTCATGTGAATTAATAATATAACAATTGTAGTCTGTGGATGAGGTCGATACGATGTTATATCGA
>MJUU01055391.1:3213-13983 GCA_002080025.1 Modiolus philippinarum | reverse complement strand
GAAAGATGTAATATATTAGAACTGAAGCGGGTATTTTGTAAATAAAATGGTGGATAAGACCAGTTTTAATGATGCATTGACCTCCCGCTTATATGAAGACTATCTGTAGCCTCTGTATCATAGATTGTGATAAAAATCAAATTAAATCAGAATAATATAGACAAACAAAAATGAAAGCGTTTTGCCATGTATTTGTAGAGACTTCGTCTCATGTTTATTTACTCCGTATTCCTTCATTGCATATGGAGCTTACGACAAGAGCTGGCGCCGAATGGCAGCCTGATATACCCCTGCTCATTGTACCCTGAATCAATGTGGCAAGTGAAAATGTAATTGTGTTGGGACACAGTACAAGTATGAACACATGCAATACAAGTATAAAAACAATTATATAATCCTAGTAACCAACATTTTCGATGATAACTGTCTGCACAACAATTAAAACTTCCTTACTTTTTTCAAAAATAATTGTTATGAAAAATTCTACATGTTGTAAAACAATGAAAAACAATGACATCTCAGTAAACAAGAAGTGCTTATAACCTAACCTTGAAATCCGAATACACGATAGATTGGACCATGAAGAAGCTCTGTGCAAAGCAACAATTGAATCCTACCAACAGTTTAAAGAAAAAAAATTGTGACAAAATAATTCCATATATTGTACAACATCGAAAGCAATGACCTTTCGGCAAACGGAAGGGCTCATAATATAACCTTATTCAATTTACAAGGATATGGGCAGTTTTTAGAGACCTCCTCTTATGATTGCTCCACAATCCTAATCAAATATAATTAAAGATTACAGTTTTATTTACAATCATTTGAACCTTATTCTTATATATGCAAATGTTTTTCGTATATTTGCAAATGATTACATATATGTTGATTTGTTTCTAAAAAGTAAAATTTGCCCGATATATTTACTATGGTTCGGGTAGTATTTAGAGACCTCCCTATACAATTGCTGCACAATCCTAGTCAAATATAATTAAAGATTACAGTTTTATTTACAATTATTTGCATCTTATTCGTATAAATGCAAATGTTTTTCATCTATTTATAAATAATTGCATATATGTGAATTTGTTTTTAAATAGTAATATTTGCTGATATGTTTACTTTGGCTGGGGCAGATTTTAGAGACCATATTTTACGATTTATTTACACAGCTTGCCAAATACAACCAAATATGACCGTTTTATTTACATTCCTTTCTACACCTTGTTGAGGAATGAAAATATATCAGATTAATTAACAAATATTTATTGTGATAAGGATTGTTTTTATATCATTAAAAAAAATTGTTTTAAAAATGAAATTCGTCTTTGCTACAGCATGACTATATAGGATTTGAAGACCGAAATTTCTAATATATTTACAAACTTATTAAAATACATTTTTTTTATCTTTCTCATACTGTTGACAGAAATTACTAATCGTTGCAATACTTGTATTTGTTGTAAGGAAAGGGGTTCAGTACAAATTTTAATAATTCTACACTTTCACACAACAGCACCGATACACCTTTTCACTCACCATTACAAATCAACAAAAATAAGCAAGCTGTTTATGATTCAAAATGTAAAACACGCTGATTCGGGTTAGCACGTGAAAAACTACCAAAAAAATGTGTATTGGTTTTCACCAACTTTTCTATTATTTATGGCAATACCATTCATATAAATTAACGCCTTTTTTACCAACGAACACAAAACACTTTCCTGAAATGGGCTAATAGGATAATGATGTCAATAATGTGCAAGTAGTCCTACAACATATGACTATGCAATTTCATTCCATATGTAACGTTTATATCGGATTTTTTTCATTTTTTATTTTCTATTTAAAGTGCGACACGTATATGAAAAAGAAACAACGCGAGGTTCTATATTACAGGACTAAATGAACACTGTGACTGGCATTGGTGATTTTTTTTTATTTGACTATACTAGTATTTAAAATTAACAATGTTTGCAACTTGCATTTGTACTGGCTACAGTCATGAACATCTTATGAAGTTACATAATACTTTCCATACATGTAAAACTAGACTGTTTATAGTATATGAGTCATTCTACCGAAAGTGCAGGTTTTTTGTCCACGGCTTTAAAACGTTAATATTGATGTAATTCATTGTTTTTCTACACATGAGAAGGGATGTTTTGGGAACATAACCTATTTTTCTTAAATTAAATGTATTTTAATTGACTTTTTTTATAATATAAATATTATTTTCAGGAGTTTATTTATCCAACAACCCCAGAAAATGGCTTGTCCAGAGCTAGATCATCAAACTTCACAGACGCATAAAAATTGACTCGAGAATAACGAGTCGTATTTATTATGTCCAAATATAAGAATAGGACACAAAGAAACAAAAAATAACAGTTTTAATGGAAATAAAGATTATTTTGTATAAAATTATTAGGTTTTTAGGTCTGTCCAGACTTTTAAATTCCTTGCTGTTACCACGGAATAATTTCATGTTTACTAAAACACCGATCTGACCCAGATCATATTACCACAATGCATCTGTAGAAATTCACTTCCTGCAGCAATTGCAACATGAAGAACGTTTTTTGAGCGGAGAGATTTGAAATCATAAGACATCGAAGGTAGGAACTTTTTCTATATCCCATTTTTGATTTCAATGATGTTACCAGCTTTTTTACAGTAGATACACATAT
The DNA here is from genome assembly GCA_002080025.1 of Modiolus philippinarum. Lineage (NCBI taxonomy): Eukaryota > Metazoa > Mollusca > Bivalvia > Mytilida > Modiolidae > Modiolus > Modiolus philippinarum. The sequence goes on along the minus strand of MJUU01055391.1, from coordinate 11,293 downwards.
GTTTTGCACAAACATAAGACTATATTAAGCATTATGTGGGTATATTAAAAATAACATTCAAAGCTTGTGAGGCCATCATGGGGTTACCCCGAAAAGCTTGAAAAATATTGAAAAGTTCAATTATGTTACCGTCTGTCCTGTTACCTTTCAGAAAGTAACAGAACGGAACAGAATTGGTAACAGAATTGAATTTTTTCAATGTTTGTGATATTTCATTTAAAAAAAATAAGTGTCGTATAAACGAATACTTTAAACAGACATTATGTTAAAAAAAGAAATATTTCAATGCTTTCTGGTTCAAATTTAGTAGTATTATAAGTGTAGAAAGTAGAAAAACTCTGATAAAAGTAACAGCACAGAATCTCAAGATGTAACAGGAAGGAAAATAGAATACTTAATACAAATTAATACCTGATTTTATAAGGAATTTGTAAAAAGAGAATACACTGAACAAAAAGGTGATTTTTTTTATTTTTCAAACTTAATATGTTTATTAATAGACACAACTAGAAAATAGGGAAAACAAATGAATTTTAATGAACAGCAACAGTATTGAAAAAAATGATAACAGCACAGAATATAAAAAAGGCCATCTACAAAAGTAATAGTAACAGGAAGGAATAAAATTGGAATTTTTTGCTTTTTTGTAGGCTTAACTAAATATTACGACAACACTGAGAGCAAAAGTAGTTTATTAAATAGGATTAAACAGGTAAGTGTAGCTATTTACTTAATAACTAGTATAGTTTTGTGAAATTTTTCAACTTTAAAAAATCCTATAACAGCACAGAATATGTATTGTAACAGCAGAGAAAGTTCACATATTTGTGACAATTATTTACATTTTTATCATTATTTCTGACATATTTATGAGCAGATAGTGCACGAAAAAGCATTATATAAAGGCACAATATAAAACAAAACTTTGCTTCTGTATTTTATTGTTCTTATTTACAAAATATATATATATAAGTAAGTAACAATAAGGAACACAATGGTAACAGCAAGGAAAACCTATTATATTTTTCTTGATTGCAAGTTACATGAAATCTCTTAAATTTGAAAAATGGTGTTTGGGTATCATAACAATAAAATTTTACAACATAGCTAATAACAAGCATTTACATTTTTTTTATTTGTTTACAACTACTAAAAAGGCGCTAGTAACAGCAGGGAACTTTGTATTTACTTACTGTATTCGGCTAAGTCATCGAAACTTTTAAGTAAAATGTTTAAAACGGCACTATATTCAAAGCTGCATATGAACTCGAGCAAATATATATAAAACGACGGAAACCGTAATAAGAAAGCAAATACTAATGCTAATTGTCAAAGACAATAAGATGACTACAAGTTGAAAAACAACAATAACAGTGTTGTTCGGGATATTGGCTCATGTACATGTACTCCATATTCTGAATTGATTACTCTTTATTGATTTGATTATTACTGCACCATGACAACTTTGACAAGATGGTATACCTTTTGCATACATTTATTTTGTAGGAATTATGGCTCTGAGTGCTGCTGAAAAACAACGACGATACCGCCAGAGAAGAGACGCGAATCCAGAACGTAGGCAACAGTATTTGAAAAAAGAGAAGGAAAAATACCACAGTGACCTCGAGGTTGGAAAGAGAAAAAAAATTTCTGATATGACACCGAGAGAGCAAAGAAGACAACGAAGAGTATGGAAGAAACAGAAAAGGGACTCGAAAGAACGTAGAAAGGCATTAGAAAATTTGATTACACCACCAGCTTCTCCTGAGCACGACCAGGCTGGCTAATGAAGCATTACAACATTCAAGTAGATCTACACAACGTAGACAGTTTATCAAAGAAACTATGAAAAGTCAAGACAAAAAACCGGCGAAAGAGGCCAAGAATAAACGTAAAGTTGCAAAATGCTTTAGAGATATTAAACAGAAAAACAGCAAAATTAAAGAACTCAGAAGAAAAGTAGACATGTTCAGGAAAAGGTTGACAAGAAGTACTCAGAAAGATAATACACCAGAAAAAAATACAAGAAATGTCATGACCAAATCAAAGAAGACTATCAGAAAGGCCTTATTTTTTCATCACACTCTATTGGCTCAAATTAAATCTGACAAACATAGAGGGGAAATGTATTATAAGAAGCTAGTAAGTGGAAACCTCTTAAGAAAGTACAAAGTAAGTTAAAGGGCGTTCAAAACTATTGGTTGTAACAGGATACCAAAGAAAAGAAAAAATCGTTACTTATTAAACGACAGATTGAGGACGAACGTAGTTTCCTTTCTTCAAAGAGATGATGTATCCAGACTTACTTCTGGAAAAAAGTCAACAATTACTCGTAATGGTAAAAAGAAACAGAAACGTTTGCTTTGTGATACCATGAAAAATTTACATAGCAAATATCTATCCGAAAACCACCATTATCAAGTTTGCTATTCCTTATTTTGTCGTTTACGTCCATTCTGGATTGTTCAGCCAACAGAAAGAGACAGACAGACATGCTTATGCAAACTTTGTGAAAATGTGAGATTCCTAACTGCATGTTTGTACGCTAATAAAGTAGTAGATACAAAAGATATTCACCAACTATTTAAACAAGTAGTTTGCGATACAAACAAAAAGGAGTGTATGTATGGCACATGCAAAAAGTGTTGTAATAAAACTTTGACCGAGAAATCAACGCAAGACACTAACACTGAAGTTGCCTGGATCCAGTGGAACACAGTTAAAGAAAAAAGAAAATTTAAATCTGGAGAAATGAAAAATATTTCTTTGGTTAAGAAAGAAATACAAACTGGAACACTGAAAATCGCCTTAAAGGCTATGAATAGTATGTTAAAACCACGTTTGACAAAACATTTTTTCAATATAAACAACCAGTTCAAGTTCTACAAAAACCTTAAAGAGACACTTCAAAAAGATGAGTGTATGGTACATATCGACTTTGCTGAAAACTACATCGGAAAACTTCAAGAAGAAATTCAAAGTGTACATTCTGGGCCTCTCAACAACAAATTACACTACACACAGGCATTTATTATACACAAAATTTAATAAAAGGGTCCACATTTTGTAGTTTTTCTGACTCACTTGAACATGGCCCGTCAGCAATTTGGTCACACATCCGACCTGTACTAAAACATATAAAGAAAATTAATCCTCAAGTGTCATTTATACACTTCTATAGTGACGGACCTGTAACACAGTATAGACAAAAAATAATTTTTTCCTACTATCGACCGAGATATACAGCATGGGTTTCAAAGGTGCAAGCTGGAATTTCCACGAGGCAGGCCACGGTAAGGGTATACCTGATGCCGTTGGAGGTAGTCTCAAGAGGACGGCAGATCGGTATGTTTTATGTGGAGAGGATATCACAAGTGCTAGGCAATTTAAACATGTAATCGAAAAAACTGGCACAAATATCATGTTGTTCTTAATTGAACCTGATGAGATTGAACAGTCAGTAAATAAGCTAAATAAAGTGACAAGAACACTGAAGGCAATACCAGGCACAATGACAATACATCAGGTTCAGACTTTGTCAAAAGCAGTGATACGATATAGGGATGTAAGCTGTACATGTACAGAGAAGAACATATGCAAAGGTCATGACTTTAAAGAATTTCATTTTCTTATGGACATTAAAAACATCCCTAATAAAAAAGATGACTAGACACCAGAATAAAGAATATGATAAACAAGAAAACATTACGACTGATCAGATGGATATAATACAGCCTCAAACAGAAGTTGACATGACAGACAATACAGAGAACAAGGTTGATCAGCCAGAAATAATAGATATAACATATGAAGTGCCCATGGAAGTCGAATCAGAAGAGGTGACGACTGAGATAGAAGAAATTAACGTTAAAAAACACAACGAAACTACAGAGAATACGAGCGTCGGAGAAGAACATTACAATAATTGCTTGAATCAACTTTTGATGTGTAAAAACTATTCAGAATTACAGGAAAAGTGCAGTCAAATTCAACTGGAAGACATTCAAGGATGCAGACGCTCAATTTTAGAGTGCAAAGCTACGGTTGATCAAGTAGCCTAAGACATATACCTTACGACCAAATATTATTTCCGATTATTGTTAGGGCAGATGGTGACTGTCTGCCAGGATGTGGCAGTGTATTTGCCTTTGGAGAGGATAATCATGTGGCGGAGATGAGGTTACGGATTATTTTAGAATTGGTTTTGCATGCTGATTATTATTTAGACAGAGACAACTTTGTCCGCATGGATAACGCCAAAGGGAAAAACATTGATCTGCGAAAATCTTTTGCAATGTATTCTCCAGAATATCTTTATGGCGGAAAATTAGATGAAAAGGCTATTCAGGAGATACACCAAAAGGAAATTTTGAGTGTTATAAAACAGAAGACGTACATGGGAATATGGCAGTTGTATGGAATGGCCAGTGTTTTAAAAATGAAAATATTCTCTGTTTATCCAAAACTTGGAAATCCAACCGTGAGATGTGACTTGCATACACTTATAAATCCGAGAACAATTACCACAACTGAGATTGCTGTCGTAATGTGGAGTAGTACTCGCAATGACATGGTAGATATGCACTGGGTTCCGAACCATTTCCTTCCTGTACGTCCTATAGACAGACTCAATGAACAAAATGTGACAGTTGAGTATATTGAAGTTGACATTGATGGTGTTGCGATACAACAACGTATGATAGACAATGTTGAGAATGAGTTAGGAGTTTTGATAGATCTATCTGAAGCAGAAAATGTCGAACAGGAATGCAAAATCGACATGAATCAAAGAAATGAGAAGGAAGAATACGAGGGAAAACATGAAGAAACAATGGAAATACTTGACGACAGTAATAACATCACAGAGAGAAAGAACAAAGAAGAAACAATGAGTATGTTTGCACAACCAAAAGATAAAAGTAATTCGTTTGAGAACACACTTGTTCATGATAGCAACAATTTAGATGACAATAAAGACATGTCGGTAGATGGGGGGAAAGTATTTTCCTGCATGGAAACCAATACAAAGAGCACAGTTCAATTCCAAATGTCTGACAAAATCCCAAGTACAAAAGGAGGTATAACCATGAATGTTCTAAAAGAAGGACAATTTGTAACTGTATCTTATTCCAATAAAACATTCTTAGGCAAAATTGTAGAGATAGATCCTGTATTGGCTGAAGTTTATGTGTCTTGCATGAGAAAGGTAAACAAGAAAAGAAATGTGTTTATGTGGCCTAAAGTTAAGGACACCTGTTGGTATCCAATGGATCAAGTCGTAGGCACAGTAAATTCACCTCGGCAAATACCTGGAACACAGCACTTTGTGGCAGACATTGGACAATGAAAAATATTTTTGAATTTATTAGATGTTTTGTTGTTGATTAATTAGTTTATGTTACAATTGATATTCTGTCTTTATTAAAGTTGACAAAAATACGATTTTATACATCATTTTAAATTTCATTCAATATTTGTTGTTTTGAAATATAACAGAATTTGATTATAATTCAGTTATCAGAATATCTGCTTTAAATATTGTTTCTTCGATAATCTTGATCACAGTACTTTGTCGCAGATATTAGACAATAAAAAAAACAATTATGAACTTATAATGGACTTACGATTTGGTTATCACTTACTGTATAAGATGTTTTTTTATTTGATTAACTGGTTTATGTTGCAATTGATATTTTGTCTTGACTAGTAGAGAAGCATTTGTGTTACATTTTTTTTTTTAATTTCACTCTAAATTTGTCATTTTCAAATTAGATATAAATTCAAAGATAAGAATATTTTTGCTGTAAATATTGCTGAAAATTCTTATAGTCTGTACACGAATCTTCCATCCTGTTACTTATATTCCTTGCTGTTACAGTGAATTCAATGCTGTTACTGTTATTTAATTTGCAAATTTATTTTAAAGATCTTACGAAACAAAAATTATATTGTTTTTGGAATAAAGCTTAGGGTATTCTCTACCAAATAAATTCATCTCATTTTGCACAACTGTTCTAGTGTTTCTTTTAAAATGTTTGAATCCTCACCAAAATTGAAAAAAATGCTAACTGAACATCATTGCTATTGGAAATAGGTATGTTTTTCTATAATGATTTATATTACATGAAATTTAGTATAAATTTTGTCAAATATTATCATTTCTCTCAACGTTTAGCAAAGAAAACATAAATTAATTTTGTCCCTTCCACCTCATTGAGACATTTTAAAATGTTGATCATGTTGGTAACAGGATGGAACTTTCATGCCAATTCCTTATATTTTTGTTACTATAGTAACCAGTCAGGTGAAAAATACAAATTACAGATAGTAGTTTTGTATAGCCAAATAGTCTTTCTTTAGTTTAAGATATTAAAGTGTTCATTTAAACCAACTCTATTTTTGAGTTTTCTTGGAGAAAAAACCTGCAGTTTCGGTAGAATGACTCATATATGTTAATTATCCTCAGTAAGATGTTACGACATCCATTTTAGGTTATTTAGTAAAACCATGCTGGGCAAACATGTACATGTGCTATATAGCTTTAAAATAAGACATAGACCACAACAATATTTACTAGCAAAAAAAAAAAGAAAAAAAGATATAGTTCCAAAATCCGATGAAAGCTTTCTAACGAATCATACAGTAAATGACATACTGTGGAAGTACTTTTATTCGTGGACATCAATTTTCGTGGTTTTGATAAATATCGAAATTTCGTTGGCACTTAAATTCGTGGTTTTGAATGCAATACATTAAATGCAATGCAAAAAAGGCATTTCGTTGGGAACTTAATTTCGTGGTTTTAGCCAACCACGAAATCCACGAAAATTGGAACCCCACGAACAATAGTACTTTCACAGTATATAGATTACACAACACGATCCCGTTCATTACCATATTTTATCCACTAGAGATAGTTAAATTTTAAAATTTTAATTGCGAGGCTTGCCGAACTATCGAGAGTGGATAAAATATGGTAATAATCTAACCCGAATAATCCAGTCGTTATATTCCACTCACTTCGATCGCTACATTAACATTACATCGTAGAAGGAGAGAATCGGATACGGAGAGCGCTTGAATAATTCGAGTTAGGTAATAATCGGGATAAAGTGGTGTAATCTTTTTCTCTAATGATCAATGATTAACACCGAGAATTGTATTCCGAATAGATTTGGCGGGAAATAGCACGGAGCTTTATTCAACATACGTTGAATAAAGAAAATTTATCTTACGGGTCAAAACCGGTTTAAACTTGACATATCATTAGAGAAATATATATAATTTATGGTGTATCATTAAAGTCGGAGATGAATCTCATTTTCTATTCAGTTGTAAACTAGACTTAAAAAAGAACGAATACATTGATTAGAAACCTTTAAATTAAACTTTCGAAAAATCTTTCTTTATTGAAAAGAGATTTTCTCCTCAATCAACTTCCTACATGTATGTATATCTTATTTATGTGAAATTTACTATCTAAAAAAGGTATTTGTAAGAAGAATGAGAATACTTTCCCTACATCATAGCCTTGTGTTTAACTTTATATGGTTCTTTGATTTTCATTGATTCGTAAGATCATTTAGGTTCAACGATTTTTTTGTCAGATTTCTCTCTAGTTTGGTCGTAGTGCTGCAGATGAAGCATATTAAAGTTACCGAAATTGTCATCCAGCCCATTCAAATTATCTTCAGTATGAGTTTATATGTAATTTGCAATCTTATTTGCATTTACTCCGTATCCTCACATATAGTATTCAACAAAAAAATACCGACAGTTTGTAGATTTTTTAACATATAGGGTCCACGAAGGTCAAAGAGTCAGTCTTTTACTTTTTATATAATTATGTATTGCTTTTGCTTGCCACCGAAGGTTGCAATTTTGCAAATAAAGTATAAGATTTGTTTTTGACTTCCCATCTTAATACAGTTATGTATATATATATCTATAAAGAAATAATTTTTCTTGTATTTTAAAACTAACAAAAACACAAACTTTACATGTTCTATTTTTCTACTTCATTTTTTGCAATTCAGATGTATCAAAATGGTCGGCTATTTTTTTTTTTTTTTTTTTTTTT
>MJUU01055385.1:119598-129989 GCA_002080025.1 Modiolus philippinarum | reverse complement strand
ATCAAACTGTATTTCCTCATCACGTGATTTCTTGAATGACATAATTCGTATATGTTATAGGGCTCTTGACAGCAATATATCGTAAAATATCAACCCGTGAGTCAGAATATGAAGCAAAGGGGCGAGTGAGCGTAGCGAACGAGCCCCAAGCTTCATATTCTGGAGAGCGGGGTGATATTTTACAATACATCAGCTGTCAAAAGCCCGATAACTAGTTTATCATCCTTTATTTTGCATTTTAGATTTGTTATTATTGAACTGAATTTTCAAATTCTCCCAAAGTTGCGCGGGAAATTCGACATACATGCCATTCTCGCCTTTTAAGCAATTTTCAGCTTTAAACATGTTTTTTTTAATCATTTTATTGGCAAAGGTTTTGTACCTGGATGAATAATTTGACCGAAATTCTCTAAGTAATGTCGATTTTGAATTTTGCCGCAACCTTTGGTTGTTACGACATTTTATCGTTGCTTGGAGCCTTTATGACGTCATAATGAGAAAACGTCAAAGCTCTTCAGGATATATCAACGACCTTGTTTCTACAATTTTTCTGACATCAAGTTTATTTATTTGTGTAATCATAATTCTGTTCTGAATACCTAATCGGAAAGAGCAAATGCAATAGATATTTGATTTCGTTTGAAACCTTGAAAAAAAGTTATTGCCTTTGAAACTTTGATATATCTAGGTCAACCTCTGATATATCCGGGTCAACCAGATACGGCTTTTGCTGAAAGGCTCTGCAGGCTGATATAACCATGGGGAAGGATGATAAATTCTAATATATATTAAACTTTAAAGGTCCTAAGACCAACATTTTAGATACTCTCCCTTTTATTTTGCAAATATCAGAACATTTTCCGTACGGTTTATGTTCCTCAGCAAGGGGCTATCTTCGATTCCCTTATTTGGAACCCCTTGAACGCGAAAATTGGAAAGTAAATACCATCTTAAACTTTCATTTAATCCATAATTTTTTATAATGTCGGACTATTGACCGTCGGACTAATGACTGTCGGACTATTGACTGTCGAACTAGTGAGATGACCCCGCCATTTGCAACAAACGCAGATATCTTGTCGTAAAAACAGGTTTGGTATACAGGGTGTTTTGCCATTGTAAATTGTAAGAATACGTCGGATACTACATTAACTGTCACGTCTGTGATCGTCAGTATGTAGGAAAGTGTCAAACCGTTAAACAGAAGACTGAATGGACACCAAAACAGAGCTGTCAAGGGGGTTTGGGCCCCGAGAGTGAGAAAGGGGGATCTGGGGGTTTTCTCCGCCAGATTTTTTTTCGAGGTCGCAAAATGGTCTATTCAAAGAGCATATCAGGTGGTCAAAAGAATTTGAGACAAAATTTTTGTCATAAAAAGAAAATAAAATGAAATGTGCATTCATATCTGTTACCTCCAAAGCACCATTGTATTTTACTTACAAGATTTTTATCGAAAATGGACGAGTTGTCTGAAAGAATATAGGAAACAACCCTTTCTAATCATGAAAAAAAAATCGTTTTCCTATTTGAAATATATATTTTTTTTCGAAAATTTAAAAAGCGTGACATTGAAAGAGATGAGCGTGAGAGCGTGATTTTAGATCGGAAAGCGTGACTCTCATGCCCAAAGCGTGAAACTTGACCGGTCTGCCACAATGATTTCACCAAAAAACCATTTTTGCCTGTCAGTCAACATTTCGAATTTTCTGGAAGATTTTGCAAGTTAAAAGAATTACCATCATTAATCACGAGTGAATTTGAAGCGATCAACAGAGACCAACAAGAGAAAGCTTCTGGATCAGAGATTCTTTACATTATGCCAAGATGGCATATACAAAAAAAATATAGTAAATTATGAAAGGTGGTTCGGTAGTATTCCGGCATTTTGATTTTATGTTTCATGCTTCGATATGTATTTTTTATTAAAGAAATATACAAACATTTTAAAATTTGAACTAATCTTTAAAATATTTCGCTTCAAAAACAACTAATGGACCTATTTCTCTAAGTCTAGCATTCATTTTAGATGAAAAATTCAGAATAGTACTTATACTGTAAAATTCTTTGGAATGGAAATTTTAACAAAGGAGGTAATTTCAAAAAATATTTTACACAGAAATCACTTAAAAAATTTGATTTTCTGAAATAATTACACAAAGAGGTACGCGATACCCATTTTTCATTTTATTTTAAAAAAAGTTCAATACAGGGACTAGCAATACATTAAATTAATCCAGAATCTCGTGGATGTAACTTGAATAATTTTTAAAAAGCATAATTTTCCTAAAAATTTCAACTAAAAAAAAACCATTTTCGGTAAAAGATTGTAAGCTTATATTGCCAGTGATCCCCAATTTTTATTTTATTTTTTTGGAAGTTCAATTTTTGAAGCTTAATTCTGCAAACTATTGAAAAATTCTGGTTGATTTGGTTATACTCTTGAACCACCTTAAATCCCGTTAACTTAAGTATTCTTATTCAGGGTGTTTGTTTATATATTTATTATCTATTACAAATAGTGTATTTGAACGAAGTGTATAGAAGAATAGTATAGTTTTGTCTACATGGTCTATGTGTATATTTTTTTCCTGGATCAAGGTAATTTATAAAAAAAAATAGTTGATGCTCTATGTATACCACCTATCTATTAGAATCAAATGTTAGATCAATTAGCGACGTCGAGAAAACTAGTACGTCTAGCGAAATATCAATTTAGATCTTTTATAGCCTAAATTTTTCTATTAAGGATGGTCACTACTCAAGTTCAATAGTCCAATAACTTTGGTATTAAGTTATTTGTTCATAATATCAAGGTTTCGAAATCAGTATCTTTATTTATTAGAACATTGATCATATATCATTTTAAACAAAAAAATATTGATAGGTCAGTGTGCCCGTTTTTGAGATATACATACCCGAAATTTTGGTGGGAACAAATGTTCTAGATTTTTTATTTACTTTGCATTAAGGCAATCGACCTTTCAAAATGAAGATATATCAAGAATTTCATCAAATTTTGTCTAGAGTTTATTCAAGATGTATAACAAAATATTTTGAAAAGAAAAGTGGGGTCAGTGTACAAAATTTTCTAATGCATCATGATAGATAAAATATGAGAATTCCGAAAGTCAGAGACAGTTTCTAAAACCTGAGGAGTGACCATCCTTAAAACTTTACTTTGATGGTGTTGTGTATCATTTAAGATGTTAATAAATATTATTTACATTTATATAGTCGTCTGAAGTGTGTGACGACTCGACATACTATACTTGTCCAACGGTTAATATCCTAAAACAGCATACTTGGCTTGAAAAATTATGTAAGTCTCGTCTGAAAATCAATCCTACATTGTTAGGTCTTCAAATTTGCATCAGCAAATTTTTTTTAGTAGTTACCTTTGTGGGACTCGAACCATTGATATTGTAACATTTCTGACAACACCGGGTACACTTCGTCAAATCATCCTGACCATTCAGCTACCTAGGGTATATACAATATAGCTTCCATTCACCGGCTGACGCCTTCTCGTAGGTTTAATCTAGTGTTGTAACGAAGTACATGACATGTAGGTGCTCAGTGTAGATCAGCTGCGATGAGGTATCGTAAAGAGCAGAGCTGGATTCAATATCTTTCCACAAGAATGCCAACTTACCAATTTAATACTTTCATAGTCGTTTGAAGCACGTGACAACTCTTCACACTATATCTGTCAAAAGAATAATACTGTAAGACATTATACTGGGGTTGCTAAATTATGTATATATTCGTCTGAAAATACATCATAATAAACGGTAAATTTCGTTATTCTGTACACGTGTTTCAAGGAGTTGATCAGCCCAATATGGTTAGATCTGCAAATTTGAATTAGAAATTTGTTGATAGTTCCCTTTGTCAGCGTCTAGCCATATATGTCGCCGTTGCCCGTCGTCATTGTCATCTTTTTGAAAGATCTTGTACCGTGAAAGTAATGGAACATGGCTTGAATCATTAAAAGGTATTGTACATTGAAGTTTGTGATATCGAAGTCCAAAACCAAACAACATTTCTGTTTTTACTGAACTAGAACATAGGGGTAAAATAGAAAAATACCCAAGTTGCATCAAAAACAGTAAATTTCGTTATGTTGTACACGTGTTTCAAGGAGTTACCTCTCATCAACAGCATTAGAATCAAATAGTAAGGAAAGCCATCATCCAAAGGTAGTCAAATAAGAAGTACTCAACCAAAAATATCGAAATGGAAGACCAAATCTAGTACCAAGGACATCCACCTAGTGCCATACACGGAATGAAGCCTCAGTATTTTTAAGTGGTTAGAATTTTGTTAAAAACTGTAAATTTCCATAAAACGCAAGGTAAATTTTTCATGTCAGACAGGTCTGACCATCGGGCTGGTGAATACCCTCGAGGACCTCTGGTCCACCAGCAGTGGCATCTGTCCAATGGTTTCAAAATACAAAAATACCAAAGTTACATCAAAAACAGTAAATTTCGTTATGCTATACACGTGTTTCAAGGAGTAACCTCTCATTAGCAGCATTAGAATCAAATAGTAAGGAAAGCCATCATCCAAAATCTAGGGAAAAATCCACTGCTTCTTTTGATAAACAGGACATTAGTGCTGGTCAAAGAGATACACCTAATAATCTTGTGTCAACCGATATACCTGTCCATTTCCCGACTTCGGTTTGTAAACCTATCTCTACTTTTCAAGGTGTAGTACGAAAAACAAGACATGTAAGTAGATTCTATATAGGAGGTATTGATAAATCTTGCTCATCAGAACAGTCAATGCGACGTTATCTCTCTGAACCGCAACATTCATGTGACATTTTTGCGTTACTTCTTCCGCCCATCTAAAAGAACAGCAGCCGCTCAGCTGAACATTTCATCGGACGACGAAGCACTCATTATGAAACCCAATTTTTGGCCTGATGGAATTTTCATGAAAGCGTAGTTACCATGGGAACAGTTTGTAAACGAGCATTCGATAAACAATAATGGCGTTCGACGAGAAATCTGAATTAACAGTTATGTGTTGGAATTGTAGAGGTATATTTTCATGTATACTGTATCTAGCCTCGCTGTCGCTCGGTATAAAATATTGACAAATATAAGGTCTGCCCATGTTCTAATTCGCATAGAGCCCGCTTGCAATAATCTATTTCTTAACTGAAAAATTCTGGTGGATTTGGTTTATACCCCGAAACACCTTAAATCCCGTTAATTTAAGTATTCTTATTCAGGATGTTTGTTTATATATTTATTATCTTTTACAAATAGTGTATTTGAACGAAGTGTTTAGAAGAATAGTATAGTTTTGTCTACATGGTCTATGTGTATTTTTTTTTTCCTGGATCAAGGTAATTTATATAAAAAATATTTGATGCTCTATGTATACCACCTATGTATTAGAATCAAATGTTAGATCAATTAGAGACGTCGAGAAAACTATTACGTCTAGCGAAATAAAAATGTCATTGAATCAATTTAGATCTTTTATAGCCTAAATTTTTCTGTTAAGGATAGTCACTACTCAAGTTCAATAGTTCAATAACTTTGGTATTAAGTTATTTATTCATAACATCAAGGTTTTGAAATCAGTATCAGATCTTTATTTATTAGAACATTGATCATATAAACAAAAATATTGATAGGTCAGTGTGCCCGTTTGTGAGATATACATACCCGGAATTTTGGTGGGAACCGATCTTCTAGATTTTTCATTTACTTTGCATTAAGGCAATCGACCTTTCAAAATGAAGATATATCAAGAATTTCATCAAATTTTGTCTAGAGTTTATTCAAGATGTATACCAAAATATTTTGAAAAGAAAAGTGGGGGTCAGTGTACAAAATTTTCTAATGCATCATGATGGATAAAATATGAGAATTCCGAAGGTCAGAGACAGTTTCTAAAACTTGAGGAATGACAATCCTTAAAACTTTACTTTGATGGTGTTGTGTATCATTTAAGATGTTAATAAATATTATATACATTTATATAGCCGTCTGAAGTATGTGACGACTCGACATACTATACTTGTCCAACGGTTAATATCCTAAAACAGCATACTTGGCTTGAAAAATTATTTAAGTTTCGTCTCAAAATCAGCCCTACATTGTTAGATCTTCAAATTTGTATCAGCAAATTTTTTGGGTAGTTCCCTTTGTGGGACTCGAACCATCGATATTGTAACATTTCTGACAACACCGGGTACACTTCGTCAAATCATCCTGACCATTCAGCTACCTAGGGTATATAAAATATAGCTTCCATTCACCGGCTGACGCCTTCTCGTAGGTTTAATCTAGTGTTGTAACGAAGTACATGACGTGTAGGTGCTCAGTGTAGATCAGCTGCGATGAGGTATCGTAAAGAGCAGAGCTGGATTCAATATCTTTCCACAAGAATGCCAACTTACCAACTTAATACTTTTATAGTCGTTTGAAGCACGTGACAACTCTTCACACTATATCTGTCAAAAGAATAATACTGTAAGACATTATACTGGGATTGCTAAATTATGTATATATTCGTCTGAAAATACATCATAATAAACGGTAAATTTCGTTATTCTGTACACGTGTTTCAAGGAGTTGATCAGCCCAATATGGTTAGATCTGCAAATTTGAATTAGNATAGTCGTCTGAAGTGTGTGACGACTCGACATACTATACTTGTCCAACGGTTAATATCCTAAAACAGCATACTTGGCTTGAAAAATTATGTAAGTCTCGTCTGAAAATCAATCCTACATTGTTAGATCTTCAAATTTGCATCAGCAAATTTTTTTTAGTAGTTACCTTTGTGGGACTCGAACCATTGATATTGTAACATTTCTAACAACACCGGGTACACTTCGTCAAATCACCCTGACCATTCAGCTACCTAGGTTATATAAAATATAACTAACATTAACCGGTTGATGCCTTCTCGTAGGTTTAATCTAGTGTTGTAACGAAGTACATGACGTGTAGGTGCTCAGTGCAGATCAGCTGCGATGAGGTATCGTAAAGAGCAGAGCTGGATTCGACAAGAATGCCGGCACACCAACTTAATACTTTTATACATGACAACTCTTCACACTATACCTGTCAAACGTAAGAATAATACTGTAAGACATTATACTGGGATTGCTAAATTATGTATATATTCGTCTGAAAATACATCAATACCTAAGTTGCATAATAAACGGTAAATTTCGTTATGCTGTACACGTGTTTCAAGGAGTTTATCAGCCCAATATGGTTAGATCTGCAAATTTGAATTAGAAAATTGCTGGTAGTTCTCTTTGTCAGCGTTTAGCCATATATGTCGCCCGTCGTCATTGTCATCTTTTTCAAAGATCTTATACCGTGAAAGTAATGGAACATGGCTTGAATCATTAAAAGGTATTGTACTTTGAATTTTGTGATATCGAAGTCCAAAACCAAACAACATTTCTGTTTTTACTGAACTAGAACATAGGGGTAAAAT
Source organism: Modiolus philippinarum (assembly GCA_002080025.1). Taxonomy (NCBI): domain Eukaryota; kingdom Metazoa; phylum Mollusca; class Bivalvia; order Mytilida; family Modiolidae; genus Modiolus; species Modiolus philippinarum. Next base: position 122,510 of record MJUU01055385.1, on the reverse strand, counting down.
ACAAATACCCAAGTTGCATCAAAAACAGTAAATTTCGTTATGTTGTGTACGTGTTTCAAGGAGTTACCTCTCATCAGCAGCATTAGAATCAAATAGTAAGGAAAGCCATCATCCAAAGGTAGTCAAATAAGAAGTACTCAACCAAAAATATCGAAATGGAAGACCAAATCTATAGTAAATTATACAACTCAAACACCATTACAGATATCAAAACTCTGATACATGGTTGCAATGATCAGCATAATAAGATGCAATTTTAATCCAATAACCCATCTTGGAGCTATTCAGTCCCTTTTCGCCATGTTTGCATCCATCATCCAGATGGCTTCCACCGAGAAACAATATTGGACTCTATGTGGAATCGTGTAAATTGTTTATTTTAATCGTGTCATAAAGCAGGTAAATTCTAACAACATGGTAAGCTGATGGTGCACTCCCAAAGAAGAGAGTTGATCGTAACACCAACACGTATTTTAGTTTCACACTGGACACAATTTGAATATTTTGTAAATTATTTTACTTCTAAAACCGCTTTACATCAAGTTGATATCAACTATACATTGAAACCAGATGCATTATTTAACCTCCAAACTTTAAATAAAATGGCGACAACCTCAAACATTCGACCTGGTGGGAAAATCTTGTAAATTGTTTATTCTTGAAAACCCTTTCATACACCAAGTTGGTATTAACTAGGCAAAGAAAGGGCATGATGCTCTCCCAAATAATCTGTTAGACCAGTAGCCAGGTTATCGATACAGGTTTCTGTGATCCTTTTTTTTCATACTAACATGATGCAGATGCCTATAACAAACCAGAATGTTTAAGTATGACAAATAGAGTGGACCATTACAAAACAACGGAAAACCAGAATTATTTCTTTCCGTTATTTTGTGAATGGTCTACTCTTTTTGTCAAACTTTAACATTCTGGTTGTCAAATTGCAGCTAAAGATGGACATTTCTACATTCTATGTCTTTTCTGAGTTGCCAATGTGACACGTGTTTTCAAATATTTATTCAATTCCAATATTTTTCAGACTGATGGTCAGGCAGTTTCCCACAGTGAAGATGGTGACAAGTATGTCGTTAGGTTTAAATGGAGGCCTATAGATAATTTAGGAGACATAAGATTTGTGTAAAGTATTTCAGTATATTGGCATTTTAGACAACTTATTTGGGGTATAACGTCCTATTTGGACTCATAACTTAAGCCTTATTTTTGGCGTACTTTGGACTTGACCACTTGAGGCCATGGACTCTTTGGATTTTTTGTACGAAGCATTTTGTACTTGTACTTCAAATTTCAAAACAAATATCAAAAATGGACTCTGAACTTCATCTCTAATTTTGGACGTAATCTAGACTCAAAAGAAGGGGCGGGGGTTATACCCTCTTATTTATTCCTTGTCAAACGTTTTTAAAATGAAAACCTTTCTAAGAAGGAATATTAAAATAAGACCAATTAAAAAAAATTGGTTAGGCAAAAAAAAGAACTCCTAACTAGACATTTCGGATCATTTTCACCCAAAGCAGTCATGAGATTCAGTAACTTCGAATCGAGAAATATCGTATCCTACTCGGTGTAGTCATGCATTCTAAATGATTTTCAACTTACGAAATAATGATGATAACTTAAAAACACTTGAGGGTATTTATTATTTTGTAACAAACCTATGTGCACTTATATGTTAAAATTTACCTTGACGAGATATTCTTCATAAGTTGTCAAAGTAACCTTTAAACTAACTTTTGTCAGCACGTTTGTTGCTCTGTCGTAAACAACAAAGATAAAGATAAAGATAATTTTATTCAGCCAATCATGGCGCCCATTGCTGAGCGGAATAATTACAATACAAAATAAATACAAAGCTGATAACATAATATAATATTTACTAAGTAAAACAGTTATTGGTATTAATTGATTTTACAACTGAAATAATATCAAATAAAGGATACACAAAAATAAAATGGTTATTATATACAACAATGGTAGATACAATAGTGAATATTAGAATGAAATACTCTACAGGAGACACACCATTACTAGTTAGGATTAGTGTAGTTAGGGAACCGGGCTGTCTGCCTCCAACATTTCTTTTCTCTTTTCATACAAAACAGACAATAGTTTGTATACTTTAATTACAATAAATTTATCTTCAGCTGACATAAGCCATAAAAATTTATTTACGTCAGAAAGATTTTTAAAATGTTTAAATCTTTCTTCTATTTCTTTAAGGTAAGGATTACGTTCTTTTAAATAACTTTTACATTGTATTAAAAATGACATTCATCTTCAATATTTTCAGAACAAGTTTTGCATATTCTATCTTTGACTTCTAATTGTAAATATCGACCCATTTCTATTTGTAGAGGGTGGTCGCTTATTCTAAATTTAGAAAGAAGTCTTCTTTGTTCTCTATTACCAAATAAAAGGTATTTTTCAAAAGTAAAATTAGTTTTGAATTGTCTATATGTTCTTAACTTATTACCTTGGTTTACAACTTTTCTTTTATCATTAAGTAAGTTAGCTTTCCAAATGCATGTGAACTTATCATGCAATTGGAGTTTAACTTTATTTACTATCTGATTAGTTTTAAATTTTTCTGGGTTACGAAATAAATATTCTAATTTCAGATATTTAAAAATAACCTTAATACATCCAACCCAAGAATCTTTATTTTTGTCTGACATAAGTTCAGACATTTTAAAGGCCTCGAATAATAACGAGTTTGACCTGTCAACTGTTTTTACTATATAGCACCAGTATTTTACTAAATTACATATTATTGAATATAATAAAGGCAGACTACCCAGCTCCCCTCTACATCCATCATTTGATGATCTGACTCGGACACCTAATATAAATTTACAGAATTTTGTGTGGAGCTTCTCTAATAAAATAGAGTCTAT